>CM051026.1:53571738-53604238 GCA_027627225.1 Congeria kusceri | reverse complement strand
AGTTTCACTTCCGATAATTTTATTAAAGTCGATTTTGCTTGTTTTATCAATTTATGTTGTTCCATTATATTCATATGTTTACAACTACGTATTGGCCTAATCATACGAACGTAATGGTGGGTATACCCGTCGACAAAATTAGTTTGATATCATGTTTGGAACGTTTGCCATTAGGGATAAATGCTATTGTAATGGTTTGCGTTAAAGGAACTATGCCATCGAACAGCGCCTCAAGAGGGAAAGGTGTTAAACAATCTGAAATTAAGATATTAATATTGGCATAAAAAGTAATGGTTAAAACAGTGGAGGTATTCTGAGATAAAAATCAATGTTATAGTATAATATGGGTCTTGTTTTTTGGCCCTTTTCATGTTTACATTTTGACCTCAGCAATCTGATTATTTTGTATAATCATTGTTTACACACGACTCCTTACCGGGCATGATAGCGGAGTTGGTTAATGCTCTGTCTACTGAAATTACTTCGTATGGCTCTTAAGTAGTGAGTTCGATACCCACTTATGGTTTTATTATTTTCTGTTTGTGCTAATTTGTTTTCATCAAATATCTCATTTTATAGTGCAACCAGAAGCCGATGTTTCGTTTACATAGTCCATTTAAGTATACTGTAAGGTATCATCTCTTGACCCAACTTTGAAACTTACATCACAATGTAGATACTCATAGTATAATTACTCGCTCATATGATTAGACATAGAAGACTCTTCATTCTTCCGTTTCAAATGTTAAACTCGGTCGAATCCTCAAAATTACCATTTCATTAGGTCCAAAAAGTATTTGTCTAGTCTGGTTGAAAAGCGATATGAGCCCATTCTGACGTGAATGAAAGCTCAGCAACGTCATCGTTTGTTATACTTTTAGACAAACAAACAACAACACGATAAGTGTTATTATATAGTCATGCACAATAACGTTAATGATAGCATGGCAATTAAAAGTACAAGTCAGATCTGAAAAAAAAACGGTTTATTTTTTTATATCGATTGAAGTTTATATAAACGATTATTCACATGTCACCCGTGCTAAAAATAAACGTGACTCTAAAATTATTGTCTTAATAATGTGCTATTGTCAGACGAACGGAAATATAAAATCATGATTTTATCCTATATGTTATATATTTTAACACGAAATCCATACGTTTAATACTAAGTGCATTATCTGTTGAACTACATACTTAGAAGTCCACTAACGCGTACGATATTAATATGCCAATGTGTCATATTTAATGCTTATTACAATAAAGACATCACTGATAGCAAGTAGACGCGCATACCATTAGAATGGTATCAAATATAGAAGAAAATCGAGATGTTTATATTCAGTAAGGATATATTGCGAACAATTTATAATAATGCATCAAATATAGGTATAATGAAACTCCAGAGACATCACCAGAAGAGAAACACTCATTACTTTCCTCTTGTCCTTTATTTGAGGCAAGTAACCAATTGTCTATTCAATACAGGACAATACATACAACACAACACAAAACATAAAAATAATTTAAACTGGGGTCACCGCCTTAGAACGGTCAATGCAAAGCATTGGGGGTTTAAACCGGTTTAAAGGCATGCTGAATAATGATGTATCAAACTGCAAGCCGATTAAATCCACAAACGGTTGAAATATAACAACATACAAACACCTGGGCAAGTAGTTACATGATTATTGGAGAAATACACCAGTAATGTATAAAAAAAAAATAGTTCAAATTTATATATACAAACCAATAGCACAAAATCGAGACGATGATTTAAAATCAGAAATATAAAGTAAATGCGAAGAATAAATACACATTTAACCTCCATCATATGTACATAATTTGAAAGTGAACATACCATATCATAGTTGTATATGCACGTGTAAGTTTTGTTGTATATTCATGAATAAATAAAAGTGTTTTAACTAAAGTGAAACAATGTTTGCGGCATTCACTGTCCGTACAGATATAGAGCGCGACAAATAAATTGCTCTGTCGGGAGATACTAGTGTGAAGTGTTCTGTACATCAACTGCCAATGTGTTTGATATAGTGAAACATAATTCCGAGCTCTATCGGTGAAGTCTGCGTCTGATTTATCGCTGGTGACTTGTCATTGTTACAAAGCGCGTAATGCCAGATATTATGGGACATCTGATCTCATTTATAACATCCAGAGCTATCAATGGTAGGAATACGAATTCACAAGGTGCAGCTTTCGAGGGAAACGCATCCTTCAAAATAGTTACTGTTAACGCCGAGACATTTTAAACAATAATAAACAATATGAGACAAAACACGCGATATACACCAGTGAATGTGTTATTATACACACTTATTATGCATACACATACTTAGCGTATGTGGGGATCTATTATATTATTAGTGTTCGAATGTTTTTTTTTCTCTCACGTTTTATCACAATGCCAGAATGGACATATATTTAAAATAACAGCATGTGTCCGTTGTTCAACTAATAGAATTTAGCCATATAAGGGTCGGCTGTTTAACAACTGAATAATTTAATATGACACACATGTTTTATCTATATTCGTTTTCTTACTTTGGCGATTATCGTTAAATAAAATCTTCAAGGCAAGCTTTTTGAAGCAGCGTTAAACGGTGGCTTTCGTTGTTACCCTAGTTATCCTAATGTTTTATGTGCGTTTGTTTTGTGTATGTCGTTTTACGTACGGTGCTATAGGAGTAAACTCTCACTTGTCTGAAATAAATGACCACTATACGTTATTAAGCGTATCTGTACTGTAATGTACATGTGCCAGGTATTTTATATATCGTCGTATTTGTGTGCAGGGCTTTCATTAACTTTTAAAAACTGGAAGTTTGAACTTCCTGACCTCTGATTTTGGAAGTTGTGCTCATAATATTTGGAATTTTTAGACAGTATTGTGCTACATAAGTCCTGAGCATTTCAGAAATGAAATTAAGTACTGTATCAAATTCAAGGTATTGTTAAGGCCATCAAGTGTTTATATGCCATTTATTTCAGTAAAAGAGATATACATTTAGATGAATTACTTCATTTTTCTTCTAACTTGTTCATCGTTACATGATGGAACTTCCATGACTGCAATTTTGGAAGTGTAACAAAAACTGGGAGTAAATTACTCCCAAACTTCCGTAAATGCAAGCCCTGTGTGTGGATTCCCCAGATGACAATATAAATGGGAAGGCATTTGTTGAATCAACATCAGGAATTATAGAAATCTACGTCAACATCAACTTATTTATTGCGGTTCTTGGCCTATGTCAGCTTTGAGTTTGAATTGGATTGATCATATGTTACAAATGGGAATGTCGTATAATATTTAATAGTAGTAGCATTTGCAGTAGTAGTAGCAGCATTGATAGCATTTTATTGCCTGAACTGCAACGTCGTCGTTCCGACATTTCTGTATTTAGGAAAACTGACACGAGCAATGTATGCATTATTTATGACACATATTGTCATGGACAATTTAATTTGCAATGTGCGTACATATTTTATAACCAGTTTTCATTATTTTGAGAGTACAGTCCTCTGATTAGCATTCGAGATTACATGCTTAGAGGAACTTGTTAATAGATTTTTGTATTTTTTATGTATGCCATAATATGTCTTAACATGGCAGATTTAAGCATCAGAGCTAAACAGCTCAAGCATAATATTTATAGAAAAGGATAAAAAAGAAAACCCATAAATGCTCAAATCGCTATTTGGTATCCTAATCAAGGTTTAAGTAGTATTTATTGGGGTTTATTGTTTTCTTGGAATTAACGCCGAGCTCTGTAGCAATGTGTCGTGACTCGGCATTAACAAGAAGGATGGTCGACACGTTTGGCCGATGTAATAATGCAAATCTAATAATCGGATAGTAAAGGTGTTAAACAGACTGGAAACACATCGATATTTGACAAATGGATGTGTCAGTGATGTAAATATATTCACTGCCGCTTCCTATTCACTTGCTATAACAGAAACCTATGCACCACAGGTCAGACTCCGCATCGAATGCATGTATTATTAATGTTGTTAGAAGTTATTGTAGTATTACATTTCTATTATTAATATACGTAGTACAAGTAATAGTCGAGACATAAAATCTTCACTTGAGACGAAAAAGCCCACATTATAAATGTTACGTTTGATAAGCAGATATTGTGATTTATCGTGCTGTTTCTGGGAAAATGCATGCATTAAAATATACGGCCTTCTGTGCATCAATAAGTTGCTGAAAGTAGTCTTGTAGCAGTAAACCACGAATATATTTGAACTGTTAATTAGCTGAATGACTGATTTCGGGGGCTGCCGCACCCACACCCGCGCGTATTAACACTCAAATTTTCATCCTGTTTTAATTCAAAACAATGATATTTTTCCAAGAAAAACATTACGAATCGAGAACAAAATGGCGGCCGACTAGAAGAAGACAAGTTATGCATAGCAACGTCAACGCAAATCCAATCGTAAAACTTACATGCATTCTTTCGATTTATATGACTACCAATGTTAAATTATCCAGTGGTATTTTCATCGGGGAAATAATAGCAAGTCGAATGTTGACGACGATGATCTTTACTGTAATGTTTACAGCACCAACATCTTTATAATTATAAAAAATGGAAACTCCAGGTGTATCAGCAGTAAATAATCCATATTAAAGAGGAACGGTTCGATTGTGTATGCAAATTCTAATGTAAAACCATCCGTTGATTCTAATGATGCCAATATATTTTTGAAATAATATAACAATCGATTTTGAGAATAACCTAGGTTCAGAAATGCGTATTAGGAGAGAAATTTAAAACAAAAATAATACTTCGCTGCGCAGCGAACTATTATAATTATACATGTATATACAGCTTATAGGCGAGTGTGATCGATTAATGACGCATGCGCAGGCCTTATTTTCTCATATATATATATATATATATATATATATATATATATATATATATTTGCATTGTTTGATAAGATCAATAGTTTTTGTCCTTTGTGACATTTATTTTTGTTATATAAAACGTTTTTTTAAATAGTTTTTGTCCTTTGTGACATTTATTTTTGTTATATAAAACGTTTTTTTGTTAGTGGGTAAACACATCAGATGTTAAATAAATCTATAAAAAACAGACAGTCCCTATTAACATCCAATGGAAAAATGTACTAAATAAATATATATATTTAAAGACGAATAAATCATACATTAAAATCATTATCTTTTTCCCCATATATCGTATCGAAAGGTTTATGCATCCATCTTTTTTTTAATATATATCTTACCTCGTGTATTTGACATTGTGAATAGTTTATGCTTTTCAATATCGTATATTGGAGTATGGTGTTATAAATAAGACAATATATGTCTCATAAAAATCCCATTATATTCTCTGGTTGCAGTAAAAGTTTTAGACCGAATCGATATGTGCCTACAAATATTTGCAGAATTAATTGGAAACGGATAATATCAATTATCGTGTTTTTGTTTGTTATTGAATCCTAAACAAAACCCACAACGAGTCAATTACATATGAAACCATTATTTTTTTGAAATATAATTTAGGCGCATCGTGGTTAAACCGCACAGTCTAATCCGGGACGGCACTTTCCGCTTGTATGGTATTTTCTGTTTCAAGGAAGTCTCTTATAAACATAAATCCACTGTAGGCGGAAAGTGCCGTCCTGGATTAGCCTGTGCTGACTGCACAGGATAATCCAGGATGACACTTTACGCACACTACGCGGCTCAATTTAAGAAAACGCATACGCGCTACTCACTCGAGTTTTGTATTTAATTTAAGGATTGAATATAATTTTGGTTGCGTTCATGCCATAATTAACGCATTTGGGCAAACTGGCAATTCCATGATGCGCGCTAGGAGGAAACCTACATAAAATCATTGTTTTTCATGTAAATAAAAACAAACGTGTTTAATTGTTAAAAGTGTTCTATACGATTATGTAAGAAAATCGTGTATTTTTGACAATTGTCTTACATTTTTATTATTAGACCATCTGGAGTTAAGTCCCTTTAAGTCATGAACCATGATTTAATTAAATGAACATTGAGTGTATTGTTCTTCATTCATGCGTTTGTCAATCTGAAAATCAGATTAATTTCCATTGTTTACACTTTTTCTATATATATACTGAATGTACTACCGGATTTGAGAATAGTGATGGTAACATGTTTCATCAAATTAATCGGTATATGTTGTTCGAAATATCAGAGGATGTCTTTCATAAAATAGCCAGTATTGTCTTCAGTTACACTTAATGCTTTAATACGCGGAAAGATCGATTTCGAGTATTATATTTGCTTCGTTAATTTAAATGAAATTTAAAAAAACAATCGAAGTGCGATTACTTGCACTTTGTTCTATGTCATGCTAGGTCTTGAAATATCGTCAACAAGAAGTGATTTAGCTGATAATTGTATTTACTTCATTTCATCGTGCCTCAGAAAGTTGCAATTCTGTTGCTCTGGTGAACATTCAACCATTCAGTAATTAAATTGTAATTCAATTGAATTAATATTCTCTTGTATTGCTATTTAATTTGAATTGCAATGCTATGAGGTTAACATTTATTTATAAGTGCGTGTTTTGTTATTAATTATGGGCTTAGTGTGAGATTCGGCATGCCTTTAAACCGGTTTTAACCCCCAATTCTTTGCATTGACCGTTCCAATGCGATACTTCAGTTTTAATCATTTTTATGTTTTGTATTGTGTTGTATATATTTCCTGTATTGTATAGGCAATTGATCACTTGCCTTTTATAAAGGACCATCGGATGGAAATAAGGGTTTCTCTCCTAAGGATGTCTCTGGAGTTTCATTATTCTTATATTGCCTACAGTAAAGTTTGCATTCTAAAACGTGTTTGTGTCACAATTGGCAAACAAATGTAGTGCATATGTGTTTGATGAATCCCATTACAATACCAAAACGATTTCATTGCATTTGAAACTGGTATGTGTTTAAATATAATTACAGAAACCTCACTAATCACTACATATTTTGTATTTAATATATTTGTACATGTGTGTTAAGCTACAATACAATACGTTAATTATTAATTTAAGTTCTGTTGATAAAACCACTTAAAACACACAGTGTGTGTGAAATTGAATCAGCATATTTAAAATTATGCAAAACAAAATATGATAACTAGTGACTAACTTCCGTCAAAACAATACAAATATTTTGTCACAATGTCAAATTGGGGTCGGGGAGAAATAACGGTAAGGTAAAACTTTCCGCAATGCAATTTTCCAACCCAGCAATATGAGACGGTTTTGAACAAAATTTCAAATTGAGTGCATTTATCAAGTGATACCACAAGTAAACGATTGTTTTTCATTCGGTTTATGGTCCACTTCACAAGGAACACGCACACACATTATGCGACAACGAACTTTGAACAACAATGACATGTACATTAATATACACCAACATTTCTATGTTGTGCACTGTTTATACAGACTGGTAAACGACTATTTCACCTTTTAAATGAAGTGTACATATATTAACCATCATGCAACTCGATCCACGCACCCAGTTGTCCCTCCTTTATCACACATTCCAGAATGATTCGTTCTCTTTCATATCCAATGCAACTATTTTCAATAATACAACATCTAGGGAAATCAAAATCAAAGAATATGTTTCGGATACCATATGCACATTTAACTTCTCTATTAACAAATTGAACAAAAATTCAATGTGAAAAAAAGAAAAAAAGAACGTCAGTGCGAAGAATACATCACCCATTAACAGCAACCATCTCTCAGTAACAAAATTAACCCTCTGCCTGCCGATGATCATTGCCAGTACAGACATATTTTGAGAGAAATATATTGCGGTGTAGAAAGAGACTGATGTCAAGTGAACTATTAATCAAGTGTAGCTGTGTTTGATCTAGCATAACATAATTCCGTGGTTTCTCTCTTTGATTTATCGCCTGTGATTTGTCATTGTTTCAAAGCATGTAACCCGATAAATTACGAACATAGTGATCTCAACTGTAACACTTGACCGAATCAATTCCAGCCAATCAGAGCATACGCTAAACAACTATGTTGAGGCCAAACATATGCTTTCTAGGTGCTTATTTTTAGCCTGTTTTGTTTGTTTGTTTATTTGGATTTTTCGCCGTATTCAACAGTATTTCAGTCATATAACGGCGGTCAGTTAACCTACTCACATTTTTCCTGGGTAAGATGGTTTACCAGTACTGAGTGCACATACTTTTATGCCAGTAACTGACAACTGCCCTACTTGAATCAGAGGTAGGGGGAGAATGGCCGTAGAAATAATTTTCATGATCATTCCCCACACAAGTTATGTGGCCGGGCTGGGAATCGAACCCGCGATCCTCGGATTTGTAGTCCAGCGCTCTACCAACTGAGCTAGCCGTCCTTATTTTTATTTGATACCGCTTTTGGTTGTGCTCCAGTTACACATTAGTTGTTACGAAAAGCGTAAGTATATAGTTATAATTGTGTTTCATTACAAACTGTTTTGATAACCAATAACACTTGCTTAATGTTTAATGAAGTTTTACGACGCAGCAGAGAACATAGTTTAGATAACTGACTCATTAATGTGTCTAATGCCGAAATTGTATCGGCTGGCTGCACGTCTTTGCATTATTATATTTGCTTATTACACTATAAATTTCCCAAAATGCGCCAAATTTATCCCTGGTAATGTCGAGTCATGATACAGAGCCCGGTCTTAATTCCAAACAAACAAAAAACAATAAAACACCATTACGTAGTACTTAAACGTAGATTAGATGGCAAAGTGTTGACGTAATACAAGTGTTGGTGTGATTTCCGTCGTCGTAAACGAGAAGGTTGTATACAGTATAAATTCCAGTTATTACAGTTGTAGCTACAGGATTTCTCCAATGTTTTAATTTAAAATAAATATGTTTCTTTTGTTATACAAAACCGCCTTACAATTATTGTCACAAAGGCATTCGGACTTCGGTCAATCGGTGCAAAAGTTGCGGACTTTGGTCAATCGGTGCAAAAGTTGCGGACTTCGGTCAATCGGTGCAAAAGTTGCGGACTTTGGTCAATCGGTGCAAAAGTGTTGAAATTGCAAGCAACATAAAACAACAAAGAAAGAGAAGCATTAATATGTCCTATCTCGTAAATGGTTCAAATTAGGATCAACTTCAAAATAACATTAATTTCAAAATGTCAGAACATGCAGCAGCGTGTAGTGCCTGTAACGTAATATCGACGTGGAAACACGGCGTAATTTCCCATGAGAAATCGATCGTGTTTGATCAAAAGCTTCATGCGTTTAAATTTATTTTTGAAATAGTTTGGTTTCCAATTTGGTTTGCGACATTTGGTTTTATGGTCTCTTAGGGGCATCAATACAAACACATATTGTGTCATGTTTCGACATTTAGTAATTATACCGTTTATTCACTGTCAGGTTAATGCGTGCTATTTAACCTTCATTTGTTCTCCGAAATTTGCGCATTGGCCATGTTTTTGGATCGGTGAAAGTTCCTTCTTGTTATTCAAATGTGAATACTATGGACACGTAGTGCTATAGCACTAAAACAATTACATTGAATGAATTAACTTAATTAGAAACACAGGTAAGCCTTCTATAAATTTGGGTTCTGATACGAGTTGTCATTTCATACACGAGTTCAGGAATTTTGTTAGTAAGCGAGTTTAATAAAATATGGTATGAAATGACAACGAGTGTCATACCATTTTTATCACATTCTTTTAAACGAAAAACAAATATTCTGATTTTACCATAAGATGTGGATAAATCCTAAAAGTTGTGTTTTGACGTGACGTCATTTCATGTTGACGACGTCATTTCACCCAAAATAACGGCATGCGATTGTTCAGTCAAATACTATGTAGCCAATGAACACGTTCAAAATGTTATCTTACACATGTGTAAGATAAAAATATTCATAATACACGGAAAACCCGATATAGTATGTGATAAATAAATATACACAACTGCACTAATCATATAACGTATCGTAACTAAGTACAAACATCATGATTCTCATAAACAAACGGTTGAATGACGGCTTATTCAGCTGGCAGTTTAGCTTATTCACATTGATTTTGTGATATTTCGGAGTATTTAAATCAACATTACAGTTCTCAAATTATCCTCATTGACAAATGCATTATAAATGGTCTCCGCATTTCAGATTGTGTGATAATCTAGTTGATTACTCTAGGGACGTTTTTTGTTAAACAATCGTTATCATGTTATTTCTAAGTTAAAGATATTCGAACACTAACAATAATGGGGGAGGTAATAGTACAAGTTTCCACAACAACAGTAATAGAAGAAATAGAAGGAATAGTTGTAACAGGTTCGTACATTGCAGTAGAGTAGTAGTTCCTGTAATTGTTGTAGTTGTATTTTATGCATTTGTTTCATTGTTGGTGTTTTGTGGTTGTGAATTCATCTTTGTTCCTATGCTAGTGTTGTAGCAGCAGTAGTATAAGCAATAGCACCATAAGTAGCAGATACTAACGACAGCAAAGCACACACATGTTCTGATATAGGAGCTTCTGTTAAAGATAGTATAGTGATCATGCTTATAAGCAATGACCAGGAATTTAGAGTAGCATATGAGCTTCTGTTAAAGATAGCATAATGATCATGCTCACGAGCGATGACCTGAAATGCAGAGTAGCATAGGAGCTTCTGTTGAAATTAGTATGATGATCATGCTCATGAGCAATGACCATAAATGCCGAGTGGCATAGGGGCTTCTGTTAAATATAGTATATTGATCATGCGTATGAGCAATGACTAGAAATGCACAATAGCATTGGAAGCACTTTTATGGAGTTGTCTGAAGTTATCAGCTTGTTTATTGTCAATATACGTAGGATGTTGTGCCTACCTTTGGATGTATGTTTCCATGCTAAACTTAATTATGGTATAGCTAGTGTTGATAAGGAATAACATCTAAAGTTATAAAGTTTACCTAATGTATATTTGCACTCGCACAGCAATCAGATCCACGATTTATTTTCTGTTACTTTGTAAAAGGTTTGCTTTTTCATGAATTTGATATATGGGATTCTAGAAGAGATCATACAAGTAAAACGAGTCAGAGATCGGGATTAAAATTTTGATTTTGTTATTGACAATTGAAGGGAGAAGAAAACATATACGAAACTTTATGACAAATTGCTCCTTGTTAAATTCCGATTATTTAATACAGGTATATGTATATGTGTGGTCAGCGAATTGTAATGTTTCTCAATACGGTTATGTTCCAATTATAGTAAGAGTACAACCATTGTGCGGCAATCATCGTCAGCAATAGGTTAATTGAATAAATGACAGTTTATCTGGCTTAAAACACATGAACAAAGAATATTGGAATCCGTTTGACGTACTTTTGTTGCAGCGACAAGTCTCCACTGAGTGACAATGCCATGGTGTAAATACTTACCTTGCATGATATATCTCCACCAATTTATGTCGTTTGATTTTATATCTGTTAATTGAAGTTTTCTAACTATTTCAATCAATTCAATGTGATTGTTTTAGCGATATAATAACACAACATCAACGTTTAATTGACATGAATTGCGGCTTGTAACATTTTTAAAACAATTGACATATTTTAATATTAAGATAAAGGAACTTTCGCCGATCCAGAAATACGTGGTACACATGTTTCACATGACCATTGCATATACTTCTGTATAATTGCACGCATAACTATATAATATAAGCATGACCAATGCATAATATACATGTTAAGGTTAATTGAAATTTCAAAAATGAGTAAAATGGCGTTTTTATATTGTTTACATTACCATTATTTCATAATGTTCAAATAATTTATTGAATGTTCAAATACTTTTCAGTCAACGGGACTGTGCTTGGCTTATGTGCACCACTGATGAGATATCATGAAACGCACATATACCATAATAGCTACATGAAATAATCAATAATGTTTCTTCAGGTTTTATGACACTCTTATCTTCCCTGCCATCATCGACAACAAGTTTAATGTTGGGTTGCTAGGATTTCTCTCAGTCTAATTTTAGTTTCCATTTACACTGTGTAATTATCGTTGCTAGAAACTTTTCAGTTTTATTAGCTTATCACATGAACGGAATGCTTGTTGACGTTTTATTAACATAAATTACACCCTTACAACATCTGTATTATATAATAAAATAGCTAACCCCACAGTGCATTGCTACTTTTTTAAAACGTGGACCACGTGTGGCAAATCATTTAAACGTTCATGTGCGTGTATATTCATGATTCCTTACACATATATGTGTTTGTTATGGAATAACGCATGCGAGTTACGTTCAAATCGCACACCCTCGTTCCTCACGATATTCAAACTAAGTGGATATAACATTATAAATCCATTGTGTGAAATATATGCTGGATTAAGTAAAACGTATATACCCGAATCGTTTAGAATCCACCGAATATATCTCCTTCTGTTACTTACCATATTATAAACTATTGTAATATTTGGGATAGCAATATTAACAGTAATAAAAAGTATCACTAATGCAGCGTGTCCCTTACTTTGATTTAAATTGTGTATGTATCACATAGTTCATCAACCGTGTCCACTTGAATGTATCAAATTATTAATAATGGCTAATGTAATTTCCTTGAAGATTATTTTGTGTTATAATTTACAGCTATGTATTGGAAATGTGTCTTCTATAAAATAGAGTTATAGGTATATATATTGATGCAACCAGTGGGAACTCTTATTACTACAATAGTATATGTGTACCGTTCGGCAGCGGCTTTATGGTTGTAATTCAGTACTATTTTGAAAGATATTAAGCTTATATAGGACAACATATTGTAGTGTGTGAAATTAATGATAACCTTATACTAGTCAGACAATCTTTCTCATAGCTTAGTTCTCATTCGTTCTCTCATCGTATGTACACATTTCATGTGTGCATAATGTGACAGAACATAATATAACTGCATTAGTAATGTTTACATAACTTAACGCGAAACCAGTAATGAGGTAACATCTGTATATATACATATAATAATCAGACACGCATTCTCATGGTTTAGTTCTCTTTCGTTCTCTCATCGTATGTACACATTTAATATGACAGTACATAATATAACTACATTAGTAATGTCAACATAACTTAACGCGAAATCAATAATGGGGTAACATCTGTATATACATATAGTATTCAGACACTCATTCTCATAGTTTAGTTTTCTTTCGTTCTCTCATCGTATGAACACATTTAAAGTGAGAGAACATAAGTATTACTACATTAATAATGTCAACACAACTAAACGCGCAGCTTTATGGCATTTTGTTTGATCACGTTTAGTTTAGTAATGTGGTACATATATATGTAGCGTCTTTAGTCAATAACAAATAAATTGACCATGTGTGCACAAATTCTTACTATCATTAAATACTGGGAATGTCCAAGCTGATTCTGGAAAATTATTTACAATGATTTTGTAGAAATAAGTATCAAGCAAGCATAATGCAATCTCGGTGCCAGTGAAATATTATTGATCTACCAATATCATATATGTTCACATGTTCTTATAAATTTATTAAATACGTGTATTTCTTATGACGCAACCGAGCCAATACTAAAAGAACGACTTTATTAAGTATTTGTGGGTGAATGAAACAAAGGTGAATGCATGTGAGTAGCTTTATTTTTAGTATAAGTAAGGCTGCATTCTTAGTTTTATTTATTTCACCTTAACTCATGTATTTCATCCTTTCTCTACTTTCATATGCTGCCTCCCGATGCATTGACGACATTATAGGTAAGTTATAAGTATTTAAGTATTGTTAATCATTAAAACAGTCGCGACCATTAAAACTGCATCCTTTTGGACACGTCATGTTTTGTTGAATCTTTGTAACATTTTACAGTGTGAGTATTCAATATGCTGTGATATTTTGATATGTTAAATTTACGATTGTTTTGATTATGAGAATTATGTACAACAGATATAAGTATATTTTTTCCCCAATATGTGAACTTGGAATCAGGCTCCAACCATACACTTTAAGTATATTTTCTTTTGTCAGACTATTTACTGCAAGAGTCACGCACGCACGTGCCAATATTACACTAGTATTATAATAATAATATGATGATGCTTGTATATACGGAATATTATGCTAGTCAATTGTTCCAAGACTTTGTATTAGTCGAGTGGCTTGTGTGATGACGTATCACACGAGAGGCGGAGCCTCGAGTGTGATACGTCATAACGCAAGACACGAGACTAATACATACTCTTGGAACAATTGACTAGCGTAATATTCCTTTTATTATATACCCCGATAAACTTCAAATGTGCATTTACCGTATTTTATTTTGATTATAAACTACAATAATGACTAATAATTGTAGGTATAGATTATATTTGTTTACACAACTAATGATGACGTCATTAAAAAAGTAGTCCGGCTAGTATGGTAATACGGGATCGGAAAAATAGCGAGTAGCATAATACGGGATTTTGTTTCTGACGACATGTATTTCACCGATTGATACAGCATGTATTTTGGTAATATTTTAAACAGGTATATAATATATACTGTTATTTAGTTTACACCGTTTTTAGAGTTGTTATTTTGGTCCAGTTGCTAGAAAGCTTAAATAGCTCATGAAATTTAGATCAAACACCATATACATTATTCAGTCGAATTTCTAAAATGTTTAATTTAACTACAACCGATTTTTAAAGTTGTTAGCTTGATAGGACGTAAAAGCCGTGAGCAACTTGACTCTGAAGTTGTGGAAAAGGGTTGTACCCATATTATATAATCGCAGCAATGAAGCGGAAAGGGACGATTCATTATAATATATGCGCTCGTATGAATAATTATAAAATACACTCTTGGTGAACATATAACCATTTCGAAATTATAAATTCCTCAGATTATGTGTGTATTTATAATTATCCCTAATCCATCAGAATAATTGGATTGGGATTCGGGCAAGGCTTTCTAAAACCCAGTATTTAAAACAACTAACCTCAAATGCATTGTTCGTGTATTGAAATTTAATGTTCCCTATAAATTATCGCAAACAGATCATTAACCCAAAGAACACAGTTATGGCATTAATTATAAAACATTACCCTGTCTTGCGAGACAATGATTTTCCATTTTAAATGTCAGTATAACACTTGAGTGTATTGATTCGTCAAGAAATTCCGTGTACTTATTTCATTCGTTATCATATATGTTAAGACGACCAACAATATTCGGTTATTGTATATGTACCTCAAACATGATTTTGCGAGTATATATATATACACTCGACCCAGAGTGCAATGATCAGGTAATCATATACTGGTATTCTCCACTCATTGACTGCATAGCATGATATGAAATTCTCACCTTATCTCTATATCAACGAAGGTATTGTTGATATTAAAAACAAAATCTACATTATTACAATTTGTAAAGAATCTGCGTACGTAGACGCTTATATAGTGTATGATTGTATATAATCGTATTAATGTACTTCCATTAGTGTGTCAATATTAATATTGGAATATGACATCAGTATAAGTATCTCTACGGAACATATAACGTACGACATTATCGTATTTAGTTTCCATTAATGGCTGCAGCATTAATATAATGACCTTATATTATAGACTATTAATTCCGTAATGGAAGATTGTTTGACGATGCTTTTATTACCAGTTGTCTCGAAAAATGGGACGATAGTATAAATATATACCTGATTTTTATGTTTAACATTTCATCTGTTGGAATTGAAGCATTAATTAATTCTTTGAGAAACCACGTGTATGCATTTGCAAACAAACTGTTTGCATCTAGCAATAGTAAAGCTAAAAGTATAGTAATGTTTCAATTTGCTTTAGTGGTAGTATAAACAGTAGCTGTAGAAAATGCGGGGATCGTTATTTTCTATTGCTTTAGAGTATTAGAAGAGGGATTTGCTGCAGCCATTGTGTAACTATGTTGTTGCTGCTGCTGTTCAACGATTTCAGTTTGTGCATATTAGCTTGTTTTGCGTCTACCTGCATTTTTGTCTACACACGATGCGTAGATATTTCAAGTAGGGTACATTTCAAGATATAGAACACTTTTTGATCTTTGACATAAATGCGATTACGTAAACACAAATGTGAATGTCGCGAAAGCTTAACCAAATGTCATATATTATAATAAATGATGTGATTACTACAATAATAAATATTCACTATTTAAAATAAACACGTAATACTTCTTGCCAACACCATAATTTAAGTGACACCTCCACTCAATATCAATAATCCGTTGTGATAACTATGAAAACGTGACGCCATTGGCATCCTCCTTATATCCGTGTGGATATGAGTGGCAACCTCCTTATATCCGTGTGGATATGAGTGGAAACCTCCTTAAATTGTTTTCGAGAAGGCGGCAGTCAACTGATTGCGCGATAACCGTGTTGATAACCTTACAGGCATCGAATCTTTAACTTTATTTACACAAGGAGTGTCAGTTTGAATTTGCTGTGTGCCACGGCAATACAATTCACCGTTCTAGCTTTACGAATGGCGATGCTACTGGAATAAGTTATTTTGGTGCAAATTGGGAAATCGGTTTGTTTGGAACCCATTTACAATAACGCGTCGCCTTATACGTATATGTGCTATATTTGTTTAGTATACACAATACATTTATTTAACTATTACGATGCTATGTAATTATTGTTCGTGTAGTATTAGTATTAGAAGTTGTAATGGTAGTAGTAGCTGTGTAGAAGTAGAAGTAGTAGTAGTAGTAGTAATAGTAGTAGTAGTAGTAGTAGTAGTAGTAGTAGTAGTAGTAGTAGTAGTAGTAGTAGTAGTAGTAGTAGTAGTAGTAGTGGTGGTAATAGTAGAAGTAGTAGTAATAGTGGTAGTAGTAGTAGTAGTAATAGAAGTAGTAGAAGTAGTAGTAGCAGTAGTAGTAGTTGTAGTAGTAGTGATTGTAGTAATCGTAGTAGCAGTAGTAGAAGTAGTAGTAGTACTAATAGTAGTAGTAGTAGTAGTAGTAGTAGTAGTAGTAGTGTTAGTAGTGGTAGTAGTAGTAGTAGTAGTAGTAGTAGTAGTAGTAGTAGTAGTAGTAGTAGTAGTAGTAGTAGTAGTAGTAGTAGTAGTAGTAGTAGAAGTAGTAGTAGTACTAATAGTAGTAGTAGTAGTAGTAGTAGTAGTAGTAGTAGTAGTAGTAGTAGTAGTAGTAGTAGTAGTAGTAGTAGTAGTAGTAGTAGTAGTAGTAGTAGTAGTAATAGTAGAAGTAGTAGTAATAGTGGCAGTAGTAGTAGTAGTAATAGAAGTAGTATTAGTAGTAGTAGTGATTGTAGTAATCGTAGTAGCAGTAGTAGAAGTAGTAGTAGTAGTAGTAGTAGTAGTAGTAGTAGTAGTAGTAGTAGTAGTAGTAGTAGTAGTAGTAGTAGTAGTAGTAATAGAAGTAGTAGAAGTAGTAGTAGTAGTAGTAGTAGTAGTAGTAGTAGTAGTAGTAGTAGTAATAGAAGTTGTAGAAGTAGTAGTAGTAGTAGTAGTAGTAGTAGTAGTAGTAGTAGCGGAAGTAGTAGTAGTAGAATTAGTTTTTGCAGTATTAGATGCAGCAGTTACAGTAAAATAGCAGCAATTATATTACTGCGTTGCTTGAAACTGCAATATTGACGTTTCGGTGTTTGTAAACAACAAATGACAAATCATGCATTGTTGATAACACACATTTTCATGGACAAATTTATCTGCAATTTGCATACATTTTACATGATCATCGTGCATTCTTCTTGGAGTACAGTGTATATTATCAAATGATCTGATGCGTGTACGACGTTCTTTTATGATTTGCTTATAGATCTATAACTTATGCATAATAATGTTTAATAAATAAGTTTCGATTTATCATTGATTATCGGCCAATAAACAACGATTTGGAGTTCTGATGCGTAGGAATTATATATGGCCACGCATCAGTAGGACTAAAAGCTTTTTTTTATCAGAAAATGTTTCATGAACGCTTCTTTTTATAATTCTATCCACGTTGCCTTGTTGTCACCGGAGACATAGTTCTGACATAGTTGTGACATGGAATTATAAAACTGACATACGTGAGAGAAAACGTTTCTGAGATCGCCTATCTTAGTTCAACCGAATTTTTTTTCCATTTGTATTGTGATCGGGGGCAAGCCTAATTTTGTCGACAATGATCTACACTGAGTAACTGATATGTTTACAGCACAATATTAAACTCCAGCTGTATCAGTATATAACCCATAGTAACATCCAACGGTGAAAAAGGTACTTAATAAATACATTAATTAATTAACAATATATATTGGTTTCTACATGCGTACGTTTAAAATATATCTCGTAATAATGGGCTCGACATTGTCAAGATACTATGCTCTTTCTTACCACAAAATTGATTTTTTGTCTCATAGAAATCCCATTATGTTCTTTGGTTACATCATATGTTTGAGACCGAGTAGATATTTGTTTAGAAATATTTAGAGATTTAATTTGAAACATAATACTGTGACAAAGTACAGATTGTTCTAGGAAGGAAGCAAACACTACGCATATGACGTACTAATTAACCGTACGCTATTGGATGCAATCGCAGTTGTGTAATTTGCTTGATGACACCCTTGCGGGGGTTGAGTTCGATATCTACTCGGGGAGCGTTCGAATGATTTTTCTTCAAAAGACGCAAAGTACTGGCTCTACCGAAGAAACGGACTCGAAAGCGTCTCAATAACTCTCGGGCTTTCAACACATTTGAACTGAAATTAATAGATCCAAACTTAAAAATGATATGCAGGTATTCATTTTTTGTTGTTAAGTATTTTTTCTTTATTTCGTTCTGAAATATAAAGACAATCGACACTTTGGCAGCAGCTGGTCTTGCAAACAAATTTGGGTTGTGAAATTACAACGGTAAATTGCTAGAACCTTTCTCTCGAATTATCTTTTTGTTGGAGTAAATGTCATCGATTTTAAAGCATTTTAAGTACACGTTTTTGTTTTTATTCCATGTCCTCACCTTGTTTATTTCGAACAGCACGCGACAATGACGTCAATTCAAAAAGTTAAACTGCGTCACCATATTTTCGGTAGACCACCATAATGTATGTAGTCTTATATTTAGAGTGCACTTACGAACTTTCGTTGATGAAACGGACTTTATGAATAATCGTAAACAACTACATAAATTTCGATAAGTAAATGCGTAATTTACGATCGTAGAAAAAGCGTAAATATGCATGAAAAATCCTCCCAGAACAGCGGTAGCACAACAACAAGAGCTGGGCGGGCCCCCACACGGAATAGTGCTCGCTGGCTCCTGGCATTTTAAAATTAACCTAAATAACGGACCGTTGACTCTTACCTGTATATACGCAAAGAAGAAACATATTTATGTAAGATGTATTATTATATAATAGATCGTAATTAAGAACATATCGATAGATATTTCAGTAATATGTTGTTTTAGATATTTAAAAAATCGTACTTTAAACAAAATATTAAGATCTCGGAACAAAATTCAAGTTGACCCAAATACATTTTTGCATGATGGATAAGCATTGGACTACACAATGGCTACTGCGTAGTAAGATTTGATTTTGATTTTTTAAACCTTTTTTGTATGAAGGGCGTGTAATAAGTTATTGACATTTGTTTACTTGTTTATGATTTATTTTAATTATGCTTAAGTTTTTTTTTCTGAAAATGCCCCACCTTAATATATTATGTGAACTAAACTACATGCATATGAAAACTCGCCTGCGCCCTAGTTGTGATGTTTTAAACTAACGTGTTCGTGCTTTTTCGTACGTTAAATTAGAATCAAGATCCTGTAACAACTGTTATCATTCAAAGATGAACATGTCGTGATTCTACTCAAGAAACTGTTGAAGGACACCTACCTCTACATCTGATTCACCTGACAATTTAGCTTCTTCCAATAGGTGTTATGATATTTCGGATTGTTTACATCAACATAACAGTTCTCAAATTCTCCCCCATTTACAGATGCAATATAAATGCTATTATGATTTCAGTCTGTGTGATAATCTAGTGTATTACCCTAGGGACGTTGTGCTTTTAAAGATATTTATCACGTCATTTCCAAGTTAGAGCTTTTCAATGAAATAGGCGGTATATAGTATCTGCTGTTTTAATCTTAAAACATTAACACTAGAAGGGCAGCTAACAGTATAAGTTTCCACAGCAGCAGTAGTAGTAGAAATAGCAGTAGTAGCATTAGCGATAGTTATAACGGGCTTATGTACATTGTAGTAGAATTACGTGTCCAGGATCAACAGAAGCAGCAGCAGCAAACGTGGCAGTAGAAGTAGTAGAAGTACATGTAGTAGTAGTAGCAGTAGTAGTATTAGTAATAGTAGTAGTCGCAGTAGTGGCAAAAGAAGTATTATTACATGTGTTAGTAGTAGTAGTAGTAGTAGTAGTAGTAGAAGTGGCAGTAGTGGCAGTAGAAGTAGTAGAAGTACATGTAGTAGTAGTAGCAGTAGTAGTATTAGTAGTAGTAGTAGTGGCAGTAGTGGCAAAAGAAGTTGTAGTACATGTAGTAGTAGTAGATAGTAATAGTAGTAGTAGTAGTATTAATAGTAGTAGTTGTAATAGTAAGTAGTAGCAGTAGTAGTAGTAGTAGTAGTAGAGTAGTAGTAGTAGTTGTAGTAGTAGTAGTAGTTGTAGTAGTAGCAGTAGCAATAGTAGTAGTAGTAGTCGTAGAAAAAGTAGTACTAGTAGTAGTAGTAGTAGTAGTAGTAGTAGTAGTAGTAGTAGTAGTAGTAGTAGTAGTAGTAGTAGTAGTAGTAGTAGTAGTAGTAGTAGTAGTAGTGGTAGTAGTAGTAGTAGTAATAGTAGTAGCAGTAGTATAAGTTGTAGTAGTAGTAGTAGTAGTAGTAGTAGTAGTAGTAGTAGTAGTAGTAGTAGTAGTAGTAGTAGTAGTAGTAGTTCCTGTAATTGTTGTTGTATATGATGCCATCGTTTCTTTGTTGGTATGTTTGTGGTTCTTGATTCTGTTTTGTTTCTATGCTAGTACAGTGGTAGTGATAGTAGTATCAATAGTGGTGCTGGTTTTAGAATCGGCATTATCTATTTTGATAACTTCAGCAGCACATACAGAAACTAATGCAGTAACAGTACCATAAGTAGCAGATACTAACGACAGCACAGCACACACATGTTCTGCTATAGGAGCTTCTGTTAAAGATAGCATAATGATCATGCTTATGAGCAATAACCAGAAATGCAGATTAGCATAGGAGCTTCTTTTAAAGATAGTATAATGATCATGCTTATGAGCAATGACCAGAAATGCAGAGTAGCATAGGAGCTTCTGTTAAAGATAGTATAATGATCATGCTTATGAGCAATGACCAGGAAAGCACAGTAGCATTGGGAGCACATTTATGGAATTATCTGTCTGAAGTTATGAGCTTTTTCATTATCACTATACGTAGGATTTTGTTACTGCTCCCTTTGGGTGTATGTTTCCATGCTAAAGTTAATTATGGCATAGCTAGTTTTGATAAGGAATAACAGATAACGCTATACCATTTACTAACTGAATATTTTCACTCGCAGAGCAAACAAATTCACGATTTGTGTTCTGTTATTTTTTATAAAAGGTTTGTTTTTACATGAATTTGATCTATGCGATTCTAGAAAAGATTAAACAAGTAAAACGAGTCAGAGAGCGGGATTACAACTTTGATTTTGTTACTGACACTCGAAGAGAGAAGCAAACATATACGAACTTTTAAGACAAATATCACCTTGTTGAAAACTGCATATTTTATACAGTTATATATAATTGTGTGATCAGCGAAATGTAATGTTTCTCAATATGGGAATGTTCCAGTGATAGTGAGGAATGTTTCTCAATATGGGAATGTTCCAGTTATAGTGAGGAATGTTTCTCAATATGGGTATGTTCCAGTTATAGTGAGGAAAAGTACATAGTACTACCATTGTGCGGCTATCATCGTCATCAATAGGTTAGATAAATGAAGAACAGTTTATCTGGTTTAAAATAACATCAACCACGAATATTGGAATCCGTTTGACGAACTTTTGTTGTAGCACCAAGTCTCCACTGAGTGAATATTCTATGGTGTAAATACTTATCTTGCATGATATATCTCTATCGTTTTCTGTCGTTTGATTTTAATTTAATTTAACTTTTCTAACTATTTCAATCAATTCAATGTGATTGCATTAGCGCTATAACACAACATCAGCGTTTAATTGACATGGATTTCGCCTTTTAACACGTTTAAAACAATTGACACACTGACACATTTTAATATTATGATAAAGGAACTTTTACCGATCCAGAAATACGTGGTACACATGTTTCACATGACCATTGCATATACTTCTGTATAATTGTATGGTAATTGCACGCATCAACCTAAAAGTGAATAACCTGTGTAATTATGGACATAGCTATATGATATAAGCATGACCAATGCGTATATACAGGTTAATTTAAATTTCACCAATGGTTAAAATGGCGTTTTTATGTTGTTTAGATTACCTTTATTTCATAATGTTAAAATAATTTATTGAACGTCTATATAACGTTCAGTCAACTGGACTGTGCTTGGCTTATGTGCACCACTGATGAGATATTATAAAACAAACATATGCCACAATAGCTACGTGCAATAATCAATAATGTTTCTTCTGGTTGTATGATACTCTCATCTTATCTTATGACATCCTGCCGCCATCGACAACAAGTTTAACATTGGGGTTCCTAGGATTTCTCTCAGGCTAATTTTAGTTTCCATTTACACTGTGTAATTATCATCGCTAGATATCTCTCAAATTCAGTTTTATTAGCTTATCACATGAACGGAAGGCTATTGCCGTTTTATTGACATGAATTTCATCCTTACAACATCTTTATTATATAATAATATAGCTAACCCCACAGTGCATTGCTACTTTTTTTTAAACGTGGACCACGTGTGGCAAATCATTTAAAATTTCATGTACGTGTATATTCATGATTCCATACACATATATGTGTTTGTTATGGAATAACGCATGCGAGTTACGTTCAAAATCGCACACCATCATTCCTCACGATATTCAAACTAAGTTGATATAACCCTAGAACTCCATTGTTTAAATATATACTGGATTAAGTAAAACATATAAAGCCGAATCGTTTGGAATCCACCAAATATATTTCTTTCTGTTGCTTACCATATTTTACACTAGTGTAATATACTATATACGCTCGTATGAATAATTGTAAAATACACACTTGGTGAACATATAAACATTTAGAAATGCTAATTGCATCAGACAATGTATGTATATATCGTTATATATATTCTATCAGAACAATTGGATTGGGATCGCACACGCGTTGATTTACGAAAATCGTTCCAAAACAGTAATCTCTTTATTCAGAAATTCGGCCAAGGCTTTCTAAAACCCACTAATGAAAAAAATTAATAATTTATAAGGAACAAATGCATTGTCCGTGTTTTGATATTTAATGTCGCCTATAAATTATCGCAAACAGATCATTAACCCAAAGAACACAGTTATGGCGTTAATGAAAATACATTAACCTGTCTTGCGAGACAAAGAGTTTCCATTTTTAATTCCAGGATGACACTTAAATGTATCGATTTGTCTTTGATTATCTTTGATCATATGCTATATGTTTATGTTATTGACACCAAAACAAATATTCGGTACAATTCACTGTATATGTACTTCAAGTCTCAACACAAAACTCAACAACGAACATATTCGGTAGCATTATAGGTATTTCAATTTTGCTTATGCAAACATTTACAAATGACTTCAAATCAATATGGAAATGCAACTACCAGCCTCAACGGGCTATTTTCAGCTATATTAAAACGTTTACTTACTGGTACAACATTGCATATTTTATCGGAACAGAAGATTTGACGCTGATTTGAATATCCACCCAATGTTTTCATAAAAATTGTGGTTTCGATATTTGTGTCATGAACCCTCACTCATAACTAAAACAACGATTTATAATACTGAATAAATTGTTTGTGTTTTGGAATTAAATTACCTTCATAAATTATCAAACAAGTCAACAGAAATACACTTACCCAAACACGTATGGAACTAATGATACAACAATTGGTGTCTCGTCATATCATACTATTTAGTCCCCAATATCAGGAACGCATTTGTCTGGAAAAAAAACATATTTAATATAATTTTATTACTAATATAATACGTATATGATACTAAAACCACCTCAATCAGCAACATTTTCTATGTATTTATTTTTTGGGTTATGCATTTAATCCTTACTCAAAAGCACTATTAGTATAACATAATAATACTTAAATAAATTGATTCGTCTAGAAATAACGTATAGCTCATCAGTTTACTGCTTTGATCTTACGTTATCTTACTCGTACATCTTAGGTACAGACACAAATATAATTTGCTCTTTACCTCTATATCAGCAAAGTTATTGCTGATATTAATCATACCATTATTGTAATTTGTAAAGCTTCGGTGTACGTAGACGCTCTTATAGTGTATGATTTTATAGAACCGTATTAGTGTAGCCCACTGTGCTTCCATTAGAGGGTCAATATTGATATTGGAAGACGACATCATTATAGTGTCTCGACGGTCAATATTACGTACGACATTATCATATTTAGTTTTCAATAATGGCTGCAGCATTAATATAATGCCCTTCTATTATGAAATGTTAATACAGTAATGGAAGACTGTTTAACGATGAGTGTATTACTAATTGTCTCTGAAAATAGAACTATCGTATACGTATAGACATAATAATTATGTTCAGCATTTCCTCGGACAGAATGGAAACCTTAATTAATTCTCTGAGAAACAAGGCGTGTTCCTTTGCAAACGAAATGTTTGCATCAAGAAATACTAAAACTATAAATATAGTTAATGTTTTCAAATTTGCTTCAGTGGTATTAGATACTGTAGCTGTAGAACATGCGGGTATCGTTATCATTCATTGTTTCAGAGTATACTTTTTTATAGAGGAATTTGCTGCTGTTCACCAATTTCAGTTTGTACATGGTAGCCTGTTTTGCGTCTACCTGCATCATTGTCTATATACGACGCGATCAATTTATATTGACGCATTGCAGTATAAAAAAAATTGCATTCTTAGTTTTCTTTAAAATTGCGTTTCTTGTATGTTACGGTTATCGACACTATACAACGTACGATTCTGGTTTACTTTAGATCGAGCACCATGCTCGTGCGATCGAGCCTGGTTTACTTTAGATCGAGCACCAAGCTCGTACGATCGAGCCTGGTTTACTTTAGATCCAGCACCATGCTCGTACGATTGAGCCTGGTTTACTTTAGATCGATCACCATGCTCGAAAGATCGAGCGTGACGCTCGTTCAGTGAGCATTATGCTGGGTCAGCCAATACAGACCCTCTTCGTACGGCCTACTATTGAGCGTCTTGCTCGACCGTCATGCTCCAGTCAACAAGCATCATGCTCTTGAGTCGAGGGCAAATAAAAGCACCAGCTTTGTGTTCCGCTTATCGCTTATGCAATCAGGGAGCACGCCACATTGCCAATCAGATAATTGCGCGGACAGGCCTTACGAAGAGGGTCTTTATTGCCTGACACCATAACGCTCTGTGAACGGACGTCACGCTCGAGTTGGCTAGCATGATGCTCGATCTTACGAGCATATTAGTTTTACAAATGGCATAATAGTTACCGTAATGAATCGTTTGCCATCCGATAAAATGATAATAAATTGACTGCAATAAATCTAAGGTGCCATTTATCAATAAAGCTAACCGTTACGTTGTACATCGCAAACACGTGATTCAGTTGATAAATTACTTACTTGACATATAACGTCCTTTGCAATAGTGTACTGTGGAAACTTGTACATAGAGCAGTCATAGGGACATGAATGCTATGCAATACTAGGCACTCGTGTTATTTACGGTTGCTTTATTATTCAGTGCTATAAATAAGTGTTGCTGTAGAGGGCAAATGTACACCCGACCCAGAATGTATGAGGGTAAACGTACATTCAGTCCGAAATGTATGGGCGTAAAATGAATGCATTTTTGTCCGAAATATAGAAAACAAATACATCAATGTATGCTTAGTAGAATTTCAATTGCAAACAAAAGTTATTGTAGATGGATCAAGGGATACTACTAGTATCATTTTAAACGAGCTTCAGAGCCAGTGTTAGTTCCCTTGTAACACAGTACAGGCTACACACGAACATGAAATATAGAGTCAGATCTATCAACATTATACACGGTGAAGTATTACACATGGGTTTGTTCAATTTGCAAAGGTTTAACGGGACATTTAATACCAAAGTTAATTCAGAATACATGAATGTATTTTTTTATTTGAACTGCTTCGCGGTTGTTAATGTGTTGTTTTCAATTGATTTATTAAAAACACGTTTGTCACATTGTTATGCGAATATCACAAATAGGCAGATGCACACACTTGTAAGTGCCAATCTTTCAAGTGGTTACTTCTCGTTATGTAAAAATGCAGCTGAATACTTATTCAAAACTAAATTTATACTTCGCTTGTATAATTTTGCATTCAACATTTTTAGTTTAAAAAACATTAATTTCCTTTATTTAAACAACTCTAAATATCAAAACTTTGATTGTGTACATGAACTGCCCGATTTGTGTACAAACAAATCGAGGGTTTAAATCCAGAAGACACTAAATTTTGTTGATTTCAATGGCAGTAAGTTCCCTCTGGTTTTCAGCTTTCGAAATTTGGTCATGCATGAGTCATTTTTAGCTCGACTATTCGAAGTTAGTTCGCAGAGGCATTCACAATTGGATTTTGTGATTTCTTTCACAATTTTTATGCTTGATGCGTAGTCACTGTATTTGTTGCAGTCGCATGCGAACTGGTTTTCTTCACTAAATGCACACACGGCTGCTTTCCGTTTGTTGCTCGAGTTGTAGCGACTGGCTTGTTTGCTGTTGTGTTTGGTGTAATTTGGATCCGTCTTAGTCAAGAAGGACGCCGCTGTTCCGTACTCCGAACGCTCCGCATGAAAACTGCTACTTCCGGCCTCCATGATGTCTAGTTCTGTTCGCAGGGCCTGCCTGAGTTCGCTAAGGTCCCAGCTCCGATTTCCATGGCTACGCGTCAGGCTTCTTCTTACTTCCGTCGGAAGTTTGTCGTTCATTATCGGTACGAGTAAGTTTCCGTGTGTCTCTTGATACTGACAGAGTGTTTCTAGGCTTATGATGTGTGCCTCTAATTTGTCGCTTAATACCCGTATTCTGTATAGGGAAGTGGACGGCGCAGGTAAGTTCAAAAACGCCTGAATGGTAGCATGTCTAATTGTATGTTCTTGTCCGAAATGCTCCTTCAGTAGGGTGATTGCGCGCTCATAGTTACTGTTCGTCAGTGCAAACCCTTCAATGATTCTAGCTGCTTCTCTGTTTAGTTGATTCTTCAGATAGTTAAATTTCTGCACGTCTGTTAGGCTCGGATTCAAATGCACAGTTGACTCAAATGAGTCCCAAAACGTTTGCCAGCACAAAATATCACCATCGAATGTCGGGAGATACATCTTTGCAAGCTTATGAAACTGAGATGCATTACTCGATGTAAATGATACATTGCTTACAGTTTTTCCGGATGGTTGGTTTACTTCGCCGGATGTAGCTATTGGTTCTGCACGAATGTCACGGGGACCGCATGTAAGACTCTCAAAACTCGGGTCCCGTCGATATCTGGACTCTCTAAGTTCTCGGAGCTGTATTTCTAGGTCCAGGCTGTAAGCATCAATTGCTAGCATTTCCTCCACTATACTCTCCGCGTCCGTCTGTTGCAAGTATATTCTCGACGAGATTTGCGAGCGATTTGTACTTATCTTCTAGCGTATCCAGTGTGGCGTTAAATTCCCGGGTCTTGCAATTTTCCTTTGCGTCTGCAATATTTTCCATGTAATGTCTGATTACGTTCTTGTGCGCCTCCCGTAGACTAAGTAGCTTCTGTAGATTCATTTTCTGTAACTTCTTTTTCAACGGCACCAAAATGTGATCGTATGTGCATAAAACGGATAAGACGTTGTCCCACGTTCGATACCTTTGAATAACTAACGTAAACATAACATGCAAGAGGGCGGAAGTGACGTAATGAACGAAACGTTATGACGCCACATGCATTTAAGCACGTTATATACAAAAGTAGTAGTAGTAGTAGTAGTAGTAGTAGTAGTAGAAGTAGTAATAGTAGTAGTAGTATTAGTAGTGGTAGTAGTAGTAGAAGTAGTAGTAGTAGTTGTTGTTGTTGGTGGTGGTGGTGGTGGTGTTGGTGTTTTTGTTGTTGTTGTAAGTCATGCATTCATTAATTTCATGAAAGGAAATTAATTATTTAATAATTGATTTGTAGAAAACGTAAATAATCATTCGCAAAAGTGGATGTTCAAAATGAAACGTTACCCACTGTTAAAATTAGAATTACATATAATTTATATTATAAACAATAGCTTGACAAGAGCCAAAAATACCCGTGGTAGAATTCAAATACGATAGCTTTTGTATACGGTTATCAAATCGTACAGGAATGTGTGATTCTCCGGATCCCAACTATTCAAATAAGTGTTAAATATATCTTCAGTTTTATGACAATAGCACGTTTTCTTTGCACAAGTCGTTAAATGGAGCAATATGTCGATTGTAATAGTAGTAGTAGTAGTAGAAGTTGCAGCAGCAGCAGTCGCGGTAGCAGTAGTTGTAGTAGAAGTAGTAGCAGTAGTAGCAGTATTAGTAGTAGTAGTAGTAGTAGCAGCAGTAGTAGTAGTAGTAGAGTAGTAGTAGTTGTAGTTGTTGTTGTAGTAGTAAAAGTAATATAAGACATTTGTATTTAGACAAACGCTACGCAATTAAGTTATCAAAAGAACTATGCGGGACCAATCATCTAAACTAATAGATAATGACAAGTGTAGCAAAGGTTTGCGCGTTTATACATGTATGTCTGCTGCGGGTCGACTCGCTTCTGACTCAACTCAATAACCCAATCTCAGCAAATCATGAAATATATTTTGTTTCGCTTGCCCGTACCATGTATACTTTCGTATGCCATTGACTAAATTTTTATTCTGTTGAGACATTCTCAACCTGTATGTGTTTTATGTCGCGCGTTGATTTCGAGTGGTCCCGGAAATTTCGTGTTTGAAGAAAGAATTCATATCAAGTGGAGTACATTCAAACAAACGATGGGCTAAAAGCAATTATATCCTTAAAGGGAAATGCTTCTGCTCACAGATTTTCGTATTTTTGTATCATTTAATGACAGGCGGTCGAAGGTTTGAGTCTCGGCGTAGGCAAATCTTTTAACTGTTTTCTTTATTTAAAAAAATTAGGCGCGTCGTGGAAAAACCGGACTTAATGCATGTGCGTTAAGTGTCGTCCCGGATTAGCCTGTGCTGTCCGCACAGGCTAATCCGGGGCGGCACTTTCCGCCTACAGTGGGTTTATGTTTAGAAGAGACTTCCTTGAAACAGAAAATACCATAAAAGCGGAAAGTGCCGTCATGGATTAGCCTGTGCGGACTGCACTGGCTAAACCGGGACGACACTTTACGCACATGCATTAAAACCGGTTTTCCCACGACGCGCCTAATACAATTTTGTTTTTGGTAATCCCAACTGCTCTCGTTTTTGAAATTAATGCATTAAATGTCTTTTTTCAAATAGTACAAAATCTTTGACCATGTCCTTTAAAGGGGCGTAAGGACGTCTAATACGGTATAATATGTTCATAAACAAACTATTTTAAGAAGTATTTATTAAATGATTGCTTAAATCATAGGTCTCGCTTTTATAAGTAAACGGTAAATTATTTATTTTCTAATTATAAACAAGTGGTTACCGTGGCACTTGTCGCGGGCGGGGGAAATTTATGAGTAGTAGTACAATATAAAATGAATGAAATGTACATAAAGAACCGCTATGCGCATGCGTACTACTACTCTCTGGTAGCGTGGGGATGTTGTTATTAAGGTGCGAGATTTTGTAGGCGTGAGTTCGAATTCTGCTGGAACCGTGCATCGAAAAACAATTTATTCTTGAAAATGGGCATATGACTTGTTTTTATTCGCGTCTATATTGACAGGAAATACCGTCGATATGACCCTTTAAAAAGTCCACCATACTTTACACATCATTCGCCTCGATCGCTCGAAACGGACGCACTTTCCAACATGATCACTTATCAACAGACTTAATGGATTTGTGTTTCGTTGTTTGTTTGTTCAGATCACTTATGAACATGATTTAAACTAGTTTATGGTTAAACTAGTATTTCGTGTTCTTTGTCGATGTGGTAATTTGTAAGCATTTAGCTGTTATAGTGACAAGTATTTTAACGACATGGTTTTCGCATTGTTCCATGCAACTGTCATTACAATCAATTGACGCGGCTTTCTAAAATTCGACAGTGCTTGTATATAAGAGGATTTGTATATAATAATGATACGATATGATAATAATGATATGATATGATATTTTAAATTACAACTCGTAAACGTGGAGTGGAATGACAAAGAAAGAAAACCTAATGTAAAACGAGGGTGCCAGATGCGATGCCAAATATCTAGGGTGGAGAAGTTATTTAATATATTTGCCAGTGGTAGTGTAATTGGAGTATATTGTAATGAATGTTTGGCATGCTAATAATAAATGGTAATAGCGTATGTGTTGAACTATATTACTAAACATTACGTACAATGCGTTGAAACTTAAATTTATGATGAAAAAAAAAGTGAATGGCGTTCTAACATGTGGTTGAAAATGTGTATGGTCATTTATATCACCTCCATCGCGATCGCGTGTGCACTAAATAACAGATCCAACACTGAAATTTCAACTCAGGTCGGTGAAATATCCACAGCATACCCAGCCACCTCTGTCGCGCCATATGTTGAACCAGAGGTTTGCAATATCACTATCGCAATATTTACCCCGTTCAATGACACTTTCGACTACAGCGTCAAACGCATTCAGCCCGCGGTGGATTTGGCCATAGACACGGTTGCAGCGAGTATCCCTCTGGTAAACCTTAGCGTCACATACCAGAACAGCAAAGAACCGTTCAACACAATCGGCATCGACACCATGGAGCTCTTATTCCGTCACAAAGCCGACGTTTTGATCGGTCCAGTGGAAGACGTCGCCCTCTCCGAGGTAGCCAAACTATCAGCGCATATGAACAAACCGATCCTATCGCCCGGAGGGCTTCACATAAACTTCGGCTTGAACAAAACCAGTGATTCTCGGTACAGGACTTTGATTCGAATGGGCGCGAGTTTTAACTCATTGAGTGTTTTCATTATTGAAAATCTCTTCAATGCGTTCAAGTTCAAGAAGGTAAAAATAATCAGCGAGAAAAACAGCGAACGGTATTTATGTTTGAATTTCCACAACAACGTTAGGGATATTCTAAACATCGAACATAATGGCTGCGACAGTTTTCATAAGGGTATCGACTACTATTTGAACTGGAACAAGAATAAGTTTCAGAAGGTTCACCATTTTGGAACTTACCTAATTCCTCGCAACGTCAACTTAACGCATCTTTTTACAGAGGAAATCGGCGTCCAATTCGCAGGTACATGAAACCATATTCTACAACCATCTTAAGTAAAATAAAAATCTTAACTTAAAAATCAAGTCGTTTCTTTTTTTTCTTTCTAGGTTATGTGACATTATACTCAGGGTTTATTAAGTATTATTATATCATTTGCTCTTGCTTTTCTCACTGTAATGGTTTCAAAAATGTGTTTGTAGTTTTAGAATTATAACATTATACAAATTTTAACTTAAGAGACTACCGGTATGTCAACGAAAAATTCCTAAAGGGGGTAATTTGAAAAAACTATCTGAAATTCAGATAGTAATAATGCCGTATATTAACGGCTAACATAAGGTATATATAATGGGAAGAAAGTTGTCGCATTCTGAGATAAAAAATCAATTTAAAATATGGGTTTTGTTTGTTTGGCCCTTTTCGTGTTTACATTTTGACGTCAGAATTGTGGGTGTTTTGTATAACCATAGTTTACACGCTTCTTTCAAAGCAGAATAACGCAGTTGGTTAAAGCGCTGTCCACTGTCATTTCTTCGTAAGTCGTGAGTTCCATACCCGCTTGGGGTTTTAGTTTTTACAAACATGTTCGCTGATTTTCTTTCAAATATCTCATTATGTATGTTATTATTTATTTTGTATTTACTGCACATGTATTAGTATCGCGCATTTCTATCATCTTTTATCATTTATAGTGTTATAGGAAACACATTTTTCGTTGACATAGTCCCTTTAAGTATAACTTTTTTTTTAAACCTACGATGTTTCTGTAATACGGCCCCTGATTTGTTATCGCTGTTTTTCGTTGTGTTCAGATTTGAT
>CM051026.1:53426738-53559238 GCA_027627225.1 Congeria kusceri | reverse complement strand
CCACACTGTTCAAATAAAACAAATTCAGTTATTATCGGTTTCCACAATGTTGTAAGCCCGTTATTTTTCAAATTCACACTGTTCTATGTGACTGGCCAAATTATCATTAGAAATACTGTTTTACATTTATACACTTTGAAAATGTGGTAAAAATCCATTTATAAACATAACAGTTATTAGCATCCAAAATTTAAAACTAAATTTTCTCAAAGGTACAGTTAGAACCTCGTTGTTTTCAGCTGACATATAATAAACTGGTGATTGCTTCAATACTGGCAATGACTGCGACATGCAATTTTCTGTGAAATTATATTGGAACGCGTGTTTAAGGCGACAGTGCACTTAATAATGTGCAATTCATATACCGTATTTAAAGATACATTTCACGCCATGTTAATAACAATCTCAATAGAAGCACCAAATACAACTGAAAGAGCATTTTACAAAAATCCATTGGTCTATATAGTCATAGAACGACTAATTCGGTGTTGTAAGAACAGTTGTAACTATAGATTGAGGGCATATTTCCTTTATGACTTGTATTCGACAAAGGTGTATTCTTTGTTTGATATGCTTGCTACATCGAATCTTATATAAATGCATTAAACACCCCAAACAATAATGTTGAGGTGTACTGATTATTGTCATTATATTGCATCTGGTTTATCAGACACTCATTAGTAGATTTGTGCTGTTGGAATAGATTCCGTAATGGCTCGCATTTTCGGAAATGCACAATAATAATGAAATGTGACATTTAAGATGTATGCAGACAATTTCTGTGACTGTAACCCCTGCAATTTTCATTTTGACACCTTGACATTTCAAGTCATGGGTTTTCAAATTCTTTTCGTATCGTTTGTCGTGTGCCTGTATTCTGTGTACACTGTTTTGTGCAGACAAATTGTTGCTTTCCTAAAATAGAAATGTCATTGAGGGTTTTAATACGATGTTCTATACTGCTGCCGATGCTGTAGTTCCAAATCCATTTACAATATAAAGTGTAGGACAATGATTTGTGGTAAACTAATTTTAACAATGCGATCTATTAAGTATTAATGCGTCGTAGCATAGGGTGTCTTAATGGACATCGGATAGTTTTAGCGGAAGCGCTTCCGTTTTCAGAGTGGCACGTTTTAAGACCTGTCTGATTCGTTTGCGTTGTCAAGACGTTGCCGCGTCACATTTTAAAGGCTGTATGATGCGATTTTGTTGTGATGACAGCGTCTCTAATTGGAATGTTCGGTTTGCCCAGTCGGCGGTGAGTTGGAGCAGCGGGTTAAACAAAAAGGCACGTCCATTATTCGTCATATGCCTATGGTATTAGCTAAGTCAAAATTATAGCATACATTGTCATCAAATGAAAGTAGTGTTTATCATTAAATTTACATGACAGGCGCCGAGTTTTCTATAGACAAAGAACAAAATTCCCTAAGGTAAAACTATCAATAAACAACGCGAGTCATGTAGGAAATAACAAGTCATGTTTGAATCGAAATAATTTTCGCATTATCGTTGTTTTCTTAAATAATAGATCTATCTATTTGCCCAGTAGGCATTGCTATCACATTTTATGCCAAAAAAAAACGTATACAAAGTAAATGCATAATGTGTGGACAATTGGTTCATTTTCAACGTTATCCGCATCTCAGTGGAAAGCAATTTCATAAAGCAATTTGATTCGTTTGGTATCAGACCGGCTTAGAAGCATCTCCATAGAAAAGAAATAAAAGATAAATGTTTGACTGGAACATGTCCCTCGTGGCCCTGTATACGACGCAGGCATGCTATTTGGGGTGATTTAAATGCGGAATTCATCGAAAGACCAAAATCGGCATTTCACATGCTAGACAATACAAAAAATAACATGCGATATTGATAGACGGAAACACTCGCCTAGTTGCATGGAAGTGTACTTCAAAGAACAAAATTATAAAACAATCAAACAAATATAGCGCTGTAGTAAAGAAACCGTCCGTCAGTATCAAGTGACACTGATTCTGTCATCTACTATATTAATTTACAATTGCTGTACACAGCTTGTTTTTACATGTAATATTGTCAGTACTTTACTAAGGTTGTGTAAATAAATCAGAACAACTGTTTATATTTCTAAGCAGTTTGATTTGTTCAGTATCAAGCGGGCTTTGCATCATCTCCATAGAAACGGCATAAGGGATAAATGTTTGACTACATAAATGCCCCTTAAACTTCTATAAAAACCCAGCTTTTACTAAGACGATGAAAATGCGGAATTCGTAGACAGAATAAATCAGCCATTCACACGTTAGGTATCCCGAATAATAATACAAAATGCGGAATTCGTAGACAGAATAAATCAGCCATTCACACGTTTAGGTATCCCGAATAATAATACAAAATGCGGAATTCGTAGACAGAATAAATCAGCCATTCACACGTTAGGTATCCCGAATAATAATACAAAATGCGGAATTCGTAGACAGAATAAATCAGCAATTCACACGTTAGGTATCCCGAATAATAATACAAAATGCGGAATTCGTAGACAGAATAAATCAGCCATTCACACGTTTAGGTATCCCGAATAATAATACAAAATGCGGAATTCGTAGACAGAATAAATCAGCCATTCACACGTTAGGTATCCCGAATAATAATACAAAATGCGGAATTCGTAGACAGAATAAATCAGCCATTCACACGTTTAGGTATCCCGAATAATAATACAAAATGCGGAATTCGTAGACAGAATAAATCAGCCATTCACACGTTTAGGTATCCCGAATAATAATACAAAATGCGGAATTCGTAGACAGAATAAATCAGCCATTCACCCGTTAGGTATCCCGAATAATAATACAAAATGCGGAATTCGTAGACAGAATAAATCAGCAATTCACACGTTAGGTATCCCGAATAATAATACAAAATGCGGAATTCGTAGACAGAATAAATCAGCAATTCACACGTTAGGTATCCCGAATAATAATACAAAATGCGGAATTCGTAGACAGAATAAATCAGCAATTCACACGTTAGGTATCCCGAATAATAATACAAGCAACAATTGAGGAGAGGGTTCTAGTACGGAAACTGCCCGCCATTAATTCGTGACACCCATGCTGCAGTTATGGACTGTATTAATGGGCAATTAATATGCAGTTTGCGATTCATGCACGAGCAACTTCGCATGGAAGTGTATGACGAACGATAATCCAAGCGACCGAGTTAATGATGTAGTAATGTAGTAAGGAATCTGTACACCATTATTAAGAAACACCTATGCTAAAAGGAATGACGATGAATACGAAATAGGCAATATGTAATACATGCAAACGTAAAACGCCTGCATAAAAACGACATAAGGGTTAAATGTTTGACTGGAACAATGGCCCTCGGGGCCTCTATAGAACCCGTGTGTGTCATTGGGCAACGCAAATATGGAATTCATCGATAGACCAAAATCGCCATTTGACATGCTAGATAGTCCAAAGAATGATACAAACAACGAAAAAAATGCCCGGTAAATATTTGCCTATTACAATGTATAGGCCCATATAAAACGCAGACATGTCATCGGAGGATACACATGCGGAATCAATAGACAAATTCGATTGCCAATTCGCATGCAAGTTTAGTCCGAACAATAATCTGAGCAACCAGGAGAAAGGTGTAGTAAGGAATCTGTCCGCCATTTGTAAATGACACCTATGCCGCAGTCATGGACTGCATCAATTGACAATTAATATGCAATGAATATTTAATATGCGATACATGTATATGTAAAACATTTCCATAAAAACGACACATGGGATAAATGTTTTATTGAAACAATGTCCCTACGCGTCTCTTTAAGACCCATGTGAACTTTTCGACGCCGCAAATGCGGAATTCATATGCAAACAAAGCACTAATTCAAATGCTAGATACTTTAGCCCAAATAATAATACAAGCAACCAAGAGAGTGTTAAAGTACGGAAACTGTGTGCCAATATTAAGTGACACCAATGCTGAAATCATGGACTATATTAATTGACAATGAATATGCAATATGAACAGGCAAGCACACATATATAAGTGTTTACATGTCAGCATTACCATCACTTCACTATAACGGGGGTAAATAAACAAGGTCAACTAGTCATATGTCTACGCAATTTGGTTGGCAAAGAATCAACCGAGTTCAGCGTCATCTCCATAGAAACGACATAAGGGATAAATGTTTGATAGAACAATGTTCCGTATGGCCTCTATAAGACGCACGCGTACCACTGGGGAGATTAGTAGACAGAAATAATCACCAATTCACATGTGAGGTAGTCCCAATAACAATACAAACATAAAAAGTGAGCGTTGTATTACGGAAATTGCCTAAACATATTAATTAACAATTAAAGTCGTCAAGTGTCCGTAAGAATTCTTGTTCGGTGGCTGATAACGACCTTGCATTGAACATGTAACAATATTGCAACATGGCGTCCGCAGTCGCATGATCTTTATTTGATAGAGAAATGTGGTATATATTTTTTTAAAGGGATATTTTGCAAACAATATATCATTAAGTTACAATATTTAGCGAACATATTGAATTGTAAAATCTTTTAAAGCATAAAAAGTAGTTTCAAGTGTTTAACATTGCTCTTTAGCGCTATGTCTGTGTATAAGTTTGACTTTATATACATTCAACATCATAAAATCTAATCTTTAGTTGCAAATTTTATGCATTAAGTAATTAATTAATTAATAATTTTCAATTAATTGTATTTTTCATTTTAAATTGCAATGTCCCTTAAATACAAAAAAAATACAGCACATATTTCTTCAATATGCTTACAAACTTAATGTATGTTCCTTCAATATAATTACAAACTTAATGTATGTTCATTCAATATGCTTACAAACTTAATGTATGTTCCTTCAATATGCTTACAAACTTAATGTATGTTCCTTCAATGTGCTTACAAACTTAATGTATGTTCCTTCAAAAAGGCTTGAAGGGAATAACTATGTCAAACGCGCTAACATACATGTAGCATGATGCCAGTGTTCATTTCTATCATGTGAATACTAGTGATTAAGGACCAAACATTAATGATCCCTTGGGGTATTTAATGGCTCGATTCTTACACACTAATGATTTAACTGGCATTTATCTACGTAGAGCATGTGTCCAGTGACGATTGTGTGCTATTTCAAGACGGTCTTGTGTCTATGAGAAAACGAGCCAAATATGCATTAACACTTTATATTATACAAGGGGATTGCAAATCACAGACGAATGTATTTCTAGTAAGAATATATAGATATGAACAATCAAACGGTAAGTCAAAGGTCCTGTAACATTATTTTGAACAAATAAGACGGAGCGGTTTAATATGTACCAGGAACATTGACCCACTGGCCGGCTTAAATTACAGTCGTACCAATACTGACATATAAATGCCAGACTATTTTCAAAAAGAAACCACATTGTATACGCTAAATATTGCGGATTAAGGACTGTGTGACGGAAGGAAATGTTACCCATTATACATTTTGCAGTCTTTTAATATAACAGTTTTGCTTACTGAGTCCTCTTCTAAAAATACCACAATCACATAAATGTTCACTATTATACATGCGAATGTGCTAGAACATTATATTATCTTTCAAAAGTTTAACCTCGATGTTTGCATGTTCCCGTTAGACCTTCGCATGAGGAAATAGCATTAAGGCTCGTACACGTGTTGCCAAGCTATTTGTCAACGTCTTTTGAAAACATAACTTTTCCAAGAATACTGGATTGAACACGTGACTTTGTTTCTAGTACATTTAAATGATGACAGAAGCAATTAAACACAGCTAGTAAATAAAACCACTGTAAAATCATTTGATTTGTCGGTTTCAAAATTTCGCGCATTCTTTAAAAACCACTCAATCGCCCGGCCCTTAGTTTTCACATTTTTCATTTGTATTATACAGCTTTTTAAAAGTAATACAAAAAAAAACAATTAAACGCGAGGTCTTCAATTTCGATATGCTTCGACCTTTAAATACGACAAAATTAGATCATCGCGAAATTTAATGCTTTTAGAGTAGGTGCTCCTCTTTTTTGGAAGTCAATAGACAAATGACCTAAACGCGTTAACATATATGTGACAATTTGACATTGACTGTCATGTCTTTGAAAATAACATTTTTGAAACTTCAGCTGCGTTACCCTTGCCAACATGATAAGATCGTTTATTTCAAGCGAGTGACCAATTGCTTAAATTTAAAAAAATAAAAAATTCCTATGCCGTATGATCCGTATGGTAAAACATGTTCAGCCAGTTTCAGTCAAATCATGTGACATGAAATGCATTTATAGTGTTGATACAGATTGCAAACAGAAACCTGTCGCATACCAAATAATAATGCTACGACTCTAGAAACTATACATGATAAATGTATAGGTCACAGTTTTCATCGTTTTTGATAATCGTTCATGAAACGATACGTGCACCTCTAAGTCTCTCTGAAAAAAATGTACGGTCTTTTCTACGGTAATTGAATTATCGAATTACTTTTGTCATCATATACAAACGTTATGATTAACCAAGTTATAACATTTATTTGAATGTTAGTTATTTATTTGTCAATCTTATTTCTTGCAATGTCTATCTACATTCCATTACAAATTGAAACACATAGCGTACTATACAAATATTGCTATCCCAGAATGTGTGCTAGTATAAGGCAAATGTCCATGTAAACGTAATGTGTGGGCTCAGCGACTGGAGATATTCCGATTAATTTTAAATCCAAACACATCTATATTACTTTCGTTATGCGTCTGTTCTAATTGGATATGACCTTTATAAATATTGTGAATATACATTAAATACATAGAGTTTGTGATATGAAAGGCAAAGTCATGCGATTTATGCACAAATCTTTGAATGTTTTCTTACATCTCAATAAAGTTGGAAACACATCGAGGTCACTGTAAATATCCCACGCTATTTGACAAATAAATACCCAGTTCAACGTAATTTGTGTATGTGGCGTTAAGCGACAATAAATATTCCGATCTCTATTTAAATTTTAAGCCAAACACGTCTTCATAACATTCTTTTTGCTTAGGTTCTGATTTGATATAGTGTCAAAATACTGTATAAATGGTATAAATATACATAGTATGGTTGAATGTTGCGGCACGTATAATCCATACTGTTATAAATAGTGCCTGTGATGAAATGCATGTTAAAGAAATGTGATGGATTGACATTGTCAAATAATTATAAATAATGCACGAATTGCTATATCAACGGAATATCAATTATGGGCATTTAAAAGCATGCCGCCAGATAGTTAGGTTTATATTATCTGACGTCGATTCCCTGAATAACTGAATACAATTCCTTGTTGATGCGTTTGCGCGTTGATGATTTGGAGAATGCATAGATGAAAATAGTTGATTTATTGCTGTAGGGAATAATTGACAATTGCATGCACGTTTATAAGATTTGGGCAGGCAATCGAAATCATTCCTGTCTGTAAACAATGTGGACTTTGAAAGTTTCTGAAACTTGAACGATGAATATTCGAATTGATCATGATTATTGTTGTTGTTTTTTTCATTTTTGAAGTACTGTAAAAATCATTTTATTTCGCGGTGGTCTAAATTTCGCGAATTTCGCAGATCTAACACAACGCGAATTTAAGACCACGCGTAAATTTTCATTTGTTGCATGATTTTTAGAAAATAGACAGTGAAACATGGAAAATGCGCGAATTTAAGACCACGGAAATTAGCCGTTTTTCAAGAATGCGCGAAATTAAGACACCGCGAAATAAAATGATTTTACCGTATGTCATAAAATGACTTAAATTGACATGAGCATTGGAACAAAATAGCTTGAGTATAATAACGAGAAAAGGATTTTGAAACAAGAAAATGAAAATAAAAGTTGCTCTTACCGGGTTCGAACCCTAGACCTCCAGATCAAAATGCTATCGCCTTAACCACTTGGCCATTCCGATATATATATATTTATACATTATTTTTTTACTTTATGTAAGTGTCAACGATTTTTACGAAAACAACAGAAACACTCCAAATTATTCCATCGTTTAGCGTTACAAATGCTTTTTTATTTTATTATTTTCAACTGCTGATTACTCATTAACGAAAATGTATTTACAGTATATTTCCATGTGCTTAGTGTTATTTCGCTCGTTTATATACATTAATTTTGGGGGGGGGAATCTGTTAAAAAAATGAAAATTGTCAAATCGTCAATCTGTGTACAGGTCCCTTTAAAGGAATTAAAGGGACTATGTCAACGAAGAGGGCCTTTTTAATAAAAAAATCTATTTAAGATATTGATTAGAGCATATAGATCTAATAACGGCTAAAATAAGGTATATATAACGGGACAATTCTTTTTCGCATTCTGAAATAAAAATTGATGTTTAATATGGGTCTTTTTTGTTTGGCCCTATTCATGTTTACATTTTTACGTCATAAATGTGAGTACCGGTATTTTGTATAACCGTATTTTACACGCGTTTGCTTATTAAACAGAATGGCACAGTATTTTAAAGCTCTGTCTACTGTCATTTCTTTGGATGGCCCCTATGTCGCTTGGGGTTTAAATTTTTACAAATATGTTTGCTTATTCGTTTTATCAAATATATCTGTATCTCGCTAAGTTTGCCCAGGACAAGTGTGAGTAGGTTAACTGACCGCAGTGATATGACTGGAATACTGTTACAAAACGGCGAAAAATCCAAACAAACACACAAACAAATAGTCAATATACATACGAACATTTGCTTAGGCAGTATAAACATGCAAATTCGACATTGCCTGTTAACATTTATTGAATTTAAGTGATTAAAGGAACTATGCGTACGAAAAACGGCCCCAATGAACAACAGGTCAAATCTCTGAATTTTAGCTATTAATATTGGCCTGCATAAATGTTAACATTAGGAAATTATTTTCTATTAACCGTTGTTTATCGGCCAATAAACAACGATTCGGAAATCTGATGCGTAGGAATTAAACCACGAGGGCTTTAGCCCGAGTTGTTTAATAGCCACGCATCAGAAAGTCAAAGAGTTGTATATTGGTCTACAAATTGAAACTACTTTTTTTTATACGCCGGGCAGAATCGGGACTTCTTTTTACGTTGTTTATTGGGTAGTTTAACAACGATAATTTTATTATTTGTATATAGAAAAATAAGCGAGTATTTTTAATAACGATAATTTTATTATTTGTATATAGAAAAATAAGCGAGTATCATGTTACAACAATGCATATAACATTTAAAAAGTGCTTAGCATACTGAGAAAAACAATCGTGATACAATTTAGGTAGTGATTCTGTGGCCCTGATCTTGTTTATATTTTGACGTCAGAATTGTGAGTATCTTGAATAACACTAATTTGCACTAATTTGCACGGATATCCCCCGAAGTCAGAATAGCGGAACGGTAAGGGCGCTGTAAATTGTCATTTGTTCTTAACACTCCTACGATTTGGGTTCGATAGCACCACTAGGTTTTACTTTTGTATTATTGTTTGCTTTTGTATGCCCCCGAATGTGAGCGTATTAAAATCGAACCAACCATCCGTCCGTCCGTCCGTACGTCCGTCCGTTAGTCCGTCCGGCCAAGGTTCAAGTGTTTTAGATATTTCAAGATATTTAATTGAAATTGCTTTAAAGGCAAGCGTCTAAAGTCTAATGGCAATTTATGGGGTGTTCCTTACAGGGAGTTGTGTCGGAAACTAGGCTGTCCAGTAACGGAAACGGTAGAAAAGGCTACAATTAGTTCGCAGCTGATGTCAATTAAAATAAGACAGCTGGAGTACCATTCTTATAAATGACTTCGCTTTCTATGGATAAAATGACCGCATGCATGGTCTCTAAATATCCGCCGTGTCCGATATTTATTAAGACTCTTAGAATGTAATTAAGAACAATCTTAAAATTCTTAAATTTTATCATTTGATTTTCTGACAAATAAAAAACGTTGTTTGAAGAACTTGACATAGAAGTTGCAATTTAAGTCTATTCCTGTTTGATATCTGCCAGCGATATGTTCTCAAGCATAATGTTTCTACGACATATATTTATTTTCAACTTAAGATAAGAACAGCATAGAACAGCATAAGACTCTTCATAAATATACACTCTGGTTTTTGGTCTGAAAATCCAAAAACAATGGAGCTCTTTTACCTTACTCTGTTGGATTGATGTATTCGTAACCAATATGTTTGCTCACATCAATGGATGTAGCAATTCATCAATACATGTTAGGTTATTACATGTACTGGAACCAAAATTCATTAAATTAGAATGTCTTCTATTGAGCTTGTAGTTGATGAATGATTAGCTGTTGTTTTATTTACATTGTTTAGAGGCAATATACACACGTCTTATTTTGCAAATGAATATGCATAGTTTTATAACACTATGCGTGATGTCGGATTTGCTATGAAACGTCAAAGGATGTGTTAATTTATTAATAACCAATTAGCAAACACATGTGATTTTAATAGTTCATTATACAAGTTATACCTTTCGCCATATTTAAATGGACACTTTTGGTCGAAAATGCTTAGACATTTGATCTTTTAAATGACTCGGAGCCATATTGTAGAAACATCTACAGTTTATCTTTAACAATTTTAATGCAGTTCAAATTGAAAGCAATATTTCTAAAATAGCATATAACATTGCGAGTTGAGTAAAAACTAGTTTATAGGATATTTGATAATAAATAAACACTAATCACAATATCATATACACATGAAAGTAACAGTCAGACAAATGTTATGGGGTCGTATTCCAGAAACATCTTAAATTTATCTTAAAATAATTTTACTCAAGTTCCAATTTTTGTAATGTTATATTTTTCTTTAAACTAGATATACATTTTCAAATCCCTTTACAGTTAATAATAAGATGATAATAAACACATTAGCACAGCGCCATTTAAAGAAGAAATACATTGTTATTGAAAAATTATGATTTTAGTGTTAAAGCTAATATTTTACTTACGATGTTCCTGGAATACGGCCCCTGATTTTTAGTGAAATATACGATTTCACTGACGATGTTTCTGGAATGTGACTCTAGTTATATTTTCGTTATTCTAATATGTCTGGCTATCGTTTTCTATTTCATATCCTGTTCCGATGATTTCCCGTTCTTATTATAGGTAAGTTTTCTCTTCTTTTTCCCAATCTTCACATGAGCTGTAAGTAGATTGTATGACAATACATTTGTTTGTATATAATCAGGTAGGAAACAACCCAGAGCAAAGTAGCAGGGTGCTGTGCCCTGCGCCAATTGGCTTCCCCCTGCTGCCCTTCTGGGCTGGTAAAAACCGAAATGTTGAATATCTTAAAAGTCTCTATATATTTTGCACATATTGAATGACAAATAAGTAGTCTATGTTTAAAAGGCCTTTATTATAAGCATTTCAAATATAAATACCATAGATTTACTTATATATTAGAAAATACCAAATATCTGGTCTGTCCTCCCACCCTGCTCCTTTTGAGCATCACTCTGTACCTTGTTTATATCCTAGATCAGTCCCTAAATCAGGGCTAAGTGTGGGTTAGATACACACGACAATGTATCGCCCTACTTCTCATGTTCAGGTGACCTTTCAACCCTATGTTCTTCTAAGAATTGTCATTACTTTCACTCACATAGGTTTATCACATACTATACCTTGCTTCCCGTGTAATACAACCATTACGAATATTTTTATCTTACACATATGAAAGATAACATTTTGCGCGTTTTCATTGGCTAATTATTCTTTGACTGACCAATCGGATGACGTTATTTTGGTAAAATGATGTCGTTAACATGAAATGACGTCACGTCAGTACACAACTTTTTGGATGTTTCAACATGTTTTGGTACAATTAGAAGATTTCTGTTTCGTTTAAAAGCATGTGATAAAAAAGATCTGACACTCGTTGTCATTTTATACCATTTTTTATTAAACTCGTCCAGGAAATTAGTTAGTAGGCTCGCCAAAGGCTCGCTTACTAACACAATTCCTGAACTCGTTTAATAAAATATGGTATGAAATGACAACTCGTGTCAGATCCTATTTGTCTGCAACAGTCTCAATAAATACAATTGTTTTCATGTATATTATTCAAACTAGAGCTCAATGTACAACTGTAATAACATTGCGACAAGTCGTATAAAGATACAAAGTTTTAATGTTTTCACTATACAATGTACGCTGTTGTTTTGGTGGTGTCTACAAACTAACTGAAATCTGCTGCAAGTTACCAACCTTTGTCCTTGATATGATTCGAATGGTTGAAGTTTATTGTGCGTCCACAAAATTGATGATTATGTTATTAAGAGTTGAACGCATGACTTTGTGCAAGTCAACTCAAACGCGTATTACTAAATGTAATATATTGACAATGATTTCCTCTTGTATTACTGTCTTAGATGTTATGTATTTGCCTTGTGTATATTAGTAAAGTCAATTCAAGTGTTATTCGGCAAATACTAATGTACATATCCAAAAACAAATATACACAAGAACAGAATGGCTTTGTAAAGTAAGTGTGATGAAACGTATTTCAATAAAGCGGGTATGAATACATAGTTGTAAAATGTACATACAAATAAGGTTAAAAATCATATAGATCATACATTAAATAAATTGTTTTCTTTAGATCTCAAAGTACACTATTTTGGGTTTAAACAAATATTTGGTAAGTTGTGCAACATTAATACATATACCAAATAATACGTACAACAAATGAAATATATAACTATTTAAGACAACATATAAACCTTACTCATACTTATAAATGAGTACAAGAGAGATGTATCTGCCTGTATACATTTTATATGTCCTTATAGAACGTGTACAGGGGTTCAAAAACATCTTAAGTGAACTCTTATCCTTAGCCTTAAAATCGTCATTTTTCGTAAGCATTCCATGTATGCATGAAATTAAGCCAAATGCATACTACTTCTCAACTTATTATTAACTACTGTTTACTTAACTGTAATTGGATTCATCAATTTATATATTGCTTTAAAAATTACCTTTCACAAATTGGAACTTAAGTAAAAAATAGTTTAAGACAAACTTAAGATGTTTCTGAAATATGGCCCCAGGTGTTCACAACGATAGCGATTGTATGGCTAGCTATATTTGATCTAGTTGTGATGATACATTTTGCATTTATAAGCCCTTACGAACATCATATCTACCCGATTCGAGTGTATGTTGCTCCTTTTTGTCTAAAGCTACTTATTTAAATATTCGTGGCGCGTCGTGAGAAAACCGGTCTTAATGCATGTGCGTAAAGTGTCGTCCCGGATTAGCCTGTGCAGTCCGCGCAGGCTAATCCGGGACGGCACTTTCCGCCTACAGTGAATTTATGATTAGAAGAGACTTCCTTGAAACAGAAAATACCACAAAAGCGGAAAGTGCCGTCCCGGATTAGCCTGTGCGGACTGCATTAAGTCCGGTTTTCTCACGACGCGCCACATTCGTATTTTCAAACGTGTCCAAATATCTCTTATTGCAAAAGTTAAGCATTGGCACCAACCTACATATTCGATCAAGTATAACATAAATGTTGACACTTTAAGACATAATATCAATCCTATTGTGTCACTGTGTGTTTCTTGGTTTTGAATGTTCGCCGTTGTTAACAGTATTTCAGTGATATCACGGCGGTCAGTTAACCTACTCACACTTTTCCGGGGCGAGCTCAGCCGATCTAAGCGGTTTACCTGTACTAAGTGCACATACCTATACCAGTAACTGACAACTGCCCTAATTGAATCAGAGGAAGGGGGAGAATGGTCGTAGAAATAATGTCCTGACCATACCCCACACAAGTTATGTGGATTCCCGGATTGACAGTCCATCGCTCTACCAACTGAGCTAGCCGGACCCGGTCCTATTGTGTGAAGTTTGTAAATATATATTACTGATGTGCTAAATAAGCCCTATAATGCGCAGTATGATAACATTAAAAGGAATATGCCTTCGTAATGCACTACAAATTATATTATTTGATAGAAATGAGCAATACTAAGACATTTGCATTAAATAAATAATAACTAATATTAAACACAATGAGATATTTAATAAAAACTAATAAGCCAACAAATTTGAACAAACTAACAACCATCACACTCACGACATAAGAGGCGTACGAAGAAATGTCATAGACTGCGCTTTAACCAATCTCGCTATTCTGCTTGGCAATGAATCTTGTTTAAACTATGGTTATACAAAATACAAACACAATTCTTACTGTAAAATGTAAACATGAAAAGGGCCGAACAAACACGACGCTTATTACAAGTTGAATGTTATCTCAGAATGCGTACCTCTTTTCCCATAATAAATACCCTGGTTTAACCGTTATCATATGCCAGTATTAATATCTTATTTTCATATTTTTTTTAAAGATATTGCCCCCTTGAGACCCTTTTCGATGACATAGTCCCTGTAAGTTTTAATTGGCTCTACAAGTCCTACACGCCTGCTATGTTTGCTCTTGCAGTAGCAATTGCAAAATGCATGCTTGTTAAAGAGATAACTACTTTTGAATATTGACATGTATTTATATAACAATAAACATCTACTGTTACAACTGACATGTGTAACTTGACGGCCAGGCCAGATTTTGGCAACAAATCTATATTTTATAATATTGGCATTTTCTAGTTCGTGTAGATATTAATCATTAATACGAGAGTTATTTACAACTCACCCAAACAGCTTAAACCTGACGAATATGAACCAAGTTTGTAATTCGATGCTATACTTTATCATCTAAACTGCTAGTGAACTTGGATATACCTTTCACGCCTCCAACTACAGTAAACAGGTACTTTTCTCTTATCATAACTGTCGCGTTTTACTTAGCTTCCTTACAACTCACCCAAACAGCTTACACCTGACGAATATGAACCAAGTGTGTAATTCGATGCTATACTGTATGATCTGAACTGCTAGTGAACTTGTTACATTCGGATATACCTTTCAAGCCTCCAAATACCGTATAACCGGTACTTTTCGCGCATTTAAACTTTCGCGTTTTGTTTCTCCAGTTCGTGTAAAAAACCTTACGTATATTCATAACTCACCTAACCATCTTAACCAGGATGAATATGGGTCTTGTTTGACATTCGATGTTATACCTTATCATCTGAACTGCTTGTGAACTTGTAGCTTTCGGATTATACCTTTCAAACCTAGTTCGTGTAGGAAAAATCATTAATACGAGAGCTTATGTACCACTCACCTTACCAGCCTACACCTGTCTGAATATAAATCAAGTTTGTAATTCGATTGTATCATCTGAACTTCTAGTGAACTTGTAACATTCGGGTATACCTTTCACACGAACAAATACCGTATAACTGGCAATTTTCGCGTTTTGAAACCTTCGCGTTAGTTTTTTCTCCAGTTCGTGTTAAAAAATACTTTAATACCAGATCTTACGCGTATTTTTAACACACCTTACCATTTTGACCCGGACGAATATGGGTGATGATCGCAATTCGATGTTATACCTTATCATCTGAACTGCTTGTAAACATGTAGCTTTCGGATTATACCTTTCAAACCTCCAAATACCGTATAACCGGTAATGTTCGCGTGTTGCAACTTTCGCGGAAAATTCCGCGTTTTCAAATTTCGCGACTTTATGATATGTTACTTGACTCATTTGTTTTCTACATTATGGGAATATTTGACAAATGTTTTCTAATCGTTTGTATACGGAACATACTGTGTGCAGTATGTGTTAATTACCCTAGTGTTTGCAGATAGGGGTATAACGATGACTTACATAGGGACTACTACATGACTTTGGTGTACCGGTGGGTTATTTCGCTCTCGTTGATTGTGTAACGGTGTATTACACGAGCCCACGAGGCGAGTGAAATACAATTGTATACAATCAACGACAGCGATACAACCCACCGAAACACTAGTCATGTAGTGCGTGTATTCCATATATTATATACCTCCTTAAAATCAAAACACCACCACAAATTTGTTATGAAAAAAACACAATGATAACAAAATAGTACTGTTAAAGAACGCACATGAATATATGCTCTATACATCAATGACGTCTATAAATAGAACGGTGTGTTTCCCGCTGTCACTCGGACGTTAAGGAAATATGCGATTCTCAAAGAACGTAAAAGTAGTCCGGGTTTTTCAGCCGTAAAATACGGATTTTTTATTTCACAGTGTTAACTACTGGAATTCTGTCGGGCCTATTGTGTGAAATCCTGGGATTTTATCAGGCCTATTGTATTATACCAGTATTTGAGTCAGATAGTCTATGTGTATATAATAACATATTATATAATGGCGTATCTTGTTAGGGACAGAACATAATTCACTATCTATATGGTTATACACACTTGTTATACTGTTATACATTAGCGATTTAAAAGTTCGCCTTATGGGACTACTAGCATATATAAAGCAAATTATATCACAACGAAAAGTTCCAGTTATACAGTGTCCATTAAACGTTACTTGTTACCTCTACATCGAGGTATTCGGCTGTTTAACATTCTTATCATGATCCTTACAAGTATTATCATCTGGTAATTAAGCCGCGTACAGATTTCGTGTGAAGTATTCCGAAGTGGGGGTGGAGGAAATTTTGCACAGAGTATACTTTAGATCGCATTTTATTTTATAAGTGGTCATAGAAAACATTTTCACGAGTGGCGTATCCTCAAATGAAAATATAAGTTGTATATGACCACACATAAAATAAAATACGATATGATCTTACACCAACATCAACAAATTTTCTTTATATATTTTTTCTACCTTTGTTTTTTTACATTGTAATTAACTGCTACCTGTAATTGTTAACATAAACCCAGTAATGTGATATCCAAGGCTTAAAGACAAAATCAAGTATGAGTACTTACTTCATTTAGCCACCTACTTGGTTTTGATATTAAACCAAAAATATAATGAATTACTAAACGGCACGTACTTGTTGTAACGATACATTTTTAAGCAATAAGTTAGTTTCATGTCTACGTAATATTAGCATTAATATTTAATATCCACAGTAAGTAGTATTTCAATGTGCTTGATTTGATACGAGTTCAGTCATAGTATGTTTTCGTTGTGTTTAAATACAGATTAATAGTATAATATCATGAGTTTTTTTTAAGCACGTGGAAACAAAATCAGTATTAACTGCGTACACTCAAAATTGATTTCTTATGGGTAATCGGTGCTTTCGTTATTTTCTGGGTATTCTTAAAAGGTTAAGAGTTTTATAACAAACAGTAATATCTACTATAGTGTCATTTGTAAGCGTACTTCAATTCAGCTTAACGATCAGTATTCAAAAATAACTGCGCAAGGCTGCGAACTCAGTGCTGCAGTGTAAGCATACTATTCTCCGTTTCGTTTTCCGTTTTCGTTTCGATTATTCCTACAATATGCACATATTCCCAACATGTGAACAGAATGAGCAAACATTGTATATAGAACATATTTACATAGTCATGGTATAAGATATGTAATAGTTGTAGCATACTTTTGCCGAAATATGTTAGTTATTTAACGACCCCACACTGCGAGTTTAAATATTATGCATATTGAGGTAAAAGTATGCCACAAGCGTTTTATAATTAGCGTGCGGTATATTGCAATTTAGTTTTAATATATACGCACGCTACTTATTGCACGGTTAGGCTCCGCCCAACAGTGATAGCACAGTTATTGAATACCACAAACAAAGAAAACTGTATTAAATATGGTATAATTACAGGAAACAACAATACTAATGATACAACATTCAAACTGCAAAGATACTCTATAATGAAGTCCCAATAATGTTGCGTGTATTCTGGCAACCAATATTACTGGAAAAGACCAAATGTACCCACATTTATAGAATTAATGCAATCCATAAATGTAATTATTAACAGAAACTTAGCTATGTATGTCCATAAAGCGTTTATTCGAAGAAACCAATATAAATATTATTACGAATTATATTACCGTAAATGTATTTACACTTGACTTCTCGATCAGGTTGCTTTGTATATGTATTAAATACTCATTTAAATTAATATTTTGCTGTTGTTGACTATAGCATTGTTAATATTTGTATTTATATGCGCAACTTGTGTTGTAATTTATTTATGCTTTATTCAGTCGAGAATTAGTATTACACAGATGACCACTATGCATGCATTTATATATATTTGTGTACTATTTTATGTAGTCTCAAGGACTGTATGTCCGATGTATATTGAATAAACCAATATTAGATGCAACTAGACAAAGGACCATATGATATGGTATAGGTTTAATTGACGTGTGCTGTGATTTACTATGAAGTTGACGAACATGTAATGTTAATTGAAACGTGGCTGATACTAGACATATACTTATAACGCCTAACGATGTGACTGATACTAGACATATACTTATAACGCCTAACGATGTGATTGATACTAGACATATACTTATAACGCCTAACGATGTGATTGATACTATACATATACTTATAACGCCTAACGATGTGATTGATACTAGACATATACTTATAACGCCTAACGATGTGATTGATACTATACATATACTTATAACGCCTAACGATGTGATTGATGCTAGACATATGCTTCTTACGTTTAACTTCTAAGTTTAATTGACATGTGACTGATACTAGACATATACTTCTAATGTCTAACGATGTAATTTTAATTGACACGTGACTGATACTAGACCTAAACTTCTAAAGTCTAACGATGTAGTTTTAATTGATATGTGACTGATACTAGACATATACTTCTAATGTCTAACGATGTTATTTTAATTGACATTTGACTGATACTAGACATATACTGATAATGCCTAACGATGTAATATTAATTGACACGTGACTGATACTAGACAAAAACTTCTTACGTCTAACGATGTAATTTTAATTGACACGTGGCTGATACTAGACATATACTTATAACGTCTTATTTCGATGTGTTTTATAAATCTCAGCATAATTTAACATTTCTTATATGTCATCATTTTTTCCGCAAAACGACGAACGTCATTGTATGACGTTGACGTCACTTCCTTTGTTTATGATTAGTTTCATTACTTCTGATGAATGCATCAAACTGAAACGTAAACTATATTAAACTTTAAATAAACAAACGTTCAAGTGTTTGTGCGATATGTATTATTCGTATAACGTCTAACGATGTAATTTTAATTTACAAGTATCTGATACGAGACATATACTTCTAACGTCTAACAATTTCATTCCAGCCTTGTCATCTTAACTATTAGTATTGTTTCTAAAATACAATTTTAAATATTTGTATTTATGCAAAACTCTTTGGATTTATAGTATTTCATGTTTAAAGCAGCAGTCCAGAAATATGTGAATAAATATAGTGCAGAAATCGTTTCTTATGAACATCTTACTGATTAAAATACAAAACCTGCATTGAAATAGGTAATAATAACGTTGTGGTTACATTTTTATCATCTATTTTCTGGATGCGATAGCTGGTGATGAATCCGGTGTATATAAGCATGTACATTATTGTATATTCCAATCGTGGCAAGCGTTCTCGAACATAGAAAGTATAAAATACATTTCGTAAATAAGAAACAGTTTTCAGACGAATAAATACCATTAACGTTCATAAGACCTATTGTCACATTACGATGTATTGAATTATATTCCGTTGACATCGACTTTAATAACGCATCAAACCAAGGCTTGACACCTGCTATCGATGCAATTGGCATTGGCATCTTATTCTACTTTCTAACCTTGTCCAGACTGAGCCATTGCAAACAATTGACCTTTGCATCTTATTTGAAATGTCTAACCTTTTCCAGACTTAGCTATTGCAAACAATTGACATTTGCATCTTATTGAAATGACTAACCTAGTCCGGACTTAGCCATTGCAAAAAATTGACATGTGCATCTTATTGAAATGTCTAACCTTGTACAGACTAACCATTGCAAACAATTGACAATTGCATCTTATTGAAATGTCTAACCTTGTCCGGACTGCGCCATTGCAAACAATTGACCTTTGCATCTAATTGAAATGTCTAACCTTGGCCAGACTAAGCCATTTCAAACAATTGACCTTTGCATCTTATTGAAATGTCTAACCTTGTCCAGACTAAGCCATTGCAAACAATTGACATCTGCATCTTATTGAAATGTCTAACCTTGTCCGGACTAAGCCATTGTAAACAATTGACATTTGCATCTTATTGAAATGTCTAACCTTGTCCAGACTGAGCCATTACAAACAATTGACCTTTGCATCTTATGTTACTGTCTTACCTTGTCCAGACTGAGCAACTGCAAACAATTGACCTTTGCAACTTATTTTACTGTCTAACCTTGTCCAGACTGAGCCATTGCAAATAATTGACCTTTGCAACTTATTTTACTGTCTAACCTTGTCCAGACTAAGCCAATGCAAATAATTGACCTTTGCATCTTATTTTACTGTCTAACCTTGTCCAGACTAAGCCTATGCAAATAATTGACCTTTGCATCTTATTTTACTGTCTAACCGTGTTCAGACTATGCCATTGCAAATAATTCGAACTAAGCAGATAATGACATATATGATTGTGAACGAACGACATAGTATAATTTAAAATATAGTGGACATGTTTATCCAGGGCCCGTATTCACCAACCAATTATTAGACTTAAGACTTAAGAATAGATATAGATACAAGAAATATACTTTGCGTTCCCAAATATGCTGGGTACCAATGTTGTTTATGCCATTAACATATCGTTCTAAATAAAAAGTGGTGTAATTAGAGCTGGTGGGTACCGAGTAATACTTACAGCGCTCTTACAATAGAACAGTTTCAAGAATATTCTTAATTTTTAGTCTTAAGTTTAAGAATAATTTGGTCAACACGGGCCCTGATTCAAAATGATGTAACGATTTTTTGTAATTTACATACGGCACTTTTCAGTTTCCCTGTGTACTCTACAGACTTTTAGAATATTCAGCTTTGTTCTCAATCGAATGCCCACTTTTAGAGCTGCAACGATTATTTCAATGCATTTAAAAAACGATAGTAAATTACCCGATTTGAGTTTCGATATTAAACTAACACAATTTGATTTGATTCTCTTTAATATATTTATAGATGATTTTTTATAATACTATTAAATTAAAATTGCGTTGTTTTGTCGATTTATAATGTAAATTGATGAGGAATCGTGGTTGAGGTTAAATTAAAATACTGTAGTTGTGAAACATTATCACCAAGGTTTACCAATTATATCTTCTTATTAATATTGATATATATATAAGGTATAAACATTGTTTGTTTGTTTGTTTGTTTGTTTGGATTTTTCGCCATATTTAACAGTATTTCAGTCATAAAACGGCGGTCAGTTAACCTTCTCACACTTTTCCTGGGCAAGCTTAGCCGACTGACATTTACTAATACACGTGTTATTATTAATAATAAATATAACTCTGTACTCATTAATTCGCAAAAACAATCAGGTAAAAAGGTAAAAAATATCGATTCGAAATATTCAACTAAATGATGCTTGAAATTGAATGCAACGAGCCATGGCGAAATCGCTGCAGCTCTACACTATAGTCTATGTCAATCGCTGCAGCTGTACACTATAGTCTATGTCAATTGCTGCAGCTCTACACTATAGAGTATGTCGTTGTATTTCAGTTTTATAACTACGTTTCTTGTATTCTACTGAGTTCGTCACGCTCTCGAGTGTTCATTGCTTATGGATTTCAAAAGAGTTTATTTTTGTGTCCGTTATTTATATTGAACGCTAAATAGGACTCAATTTAGTACTCAGTATTGTTGTCTACCCGTATTATGTCAATAGTTCTTAAAGTACGGGAAATGTCGAAGAATAGCGTCAAATCGCTTTCATAAACAAATATAATAAAAAACGATGTCAAAGTACGTAGACCATATCTTGACAGTTGCTATTGATGCAGTTAACCTATGCAGCTGCTGTTATACCTATTCCAGACAATGCCATAATAAATAATTGGACTCACTTTTGGTAGAAACAAGCAAATGTAGTCCAAAATCCTGTCTGAGTATTGGCCAAGGCTTTCGTGGCATGATGTTCTACCCAAACGTTGTTTCTAAATTTAAAATATTGAAAATACTGATAGTGATATTAAGGTTTATTAAGAATGTGAATGCAAGTTTGCATTTGTGTCAAATTCTAAATTATATTGGCCAAGGAGTTCGGGACATGCTGATGTAACCAACCCACGTTTGTAAATTTGAAATATTAAAATTGCTGATACTGATATTAATGTTACATTTTATTAATGTTTTATTAAAGATGAGCATGCAATGTTGCAATTGCGCCAAATTCCATTTCTAGTTTGCTTTCTAATGTGTGACTGAAGAAACTGTTTATCCTTTATTATTTATTTCATGTTTGAGTTTACGGTTGTTTTGGTTTACACTTGAGAATGTACATTGTGCGTTCGGTTGTATTTATCTCGATCTAGAATGGGCATGGTAAATTTCATTTGAATAAAAGGCACTTTCTTTATGTAAATCGTGTTTTTGTCATGGATGGCACATGTTTTTGTCATGGATGGCACATGTTTTTGTCATGGATGGCACATGTTTTTTGTCATGGATGGCACATGTTTTTGTCATGGATGGCACATCTTTTTGTCATGGATGGCACATGTTTTTGTCATGGATGGCACATGTTTTTGTCATGGATGGCACATGTTTTTGTCATGGATGGCACATGTTTTTGTCATGGATGGCACATGTTTTTGTCCACAGAAGTATAGTAACCTTATTATGTCGATCGGTATTTTAGTAAGAGCACACTAAATTCTAAGGATGATGTCCGATCGCTTTTGTAAACGCGCACAATAGAAAATCATATAAAGATCCGTAGACCATATCATGACAGCTGCTGATGCAGCAATTACAAAACGCAGCAAATATCCAGTCATAACAATTGCATGTGATAGAAATGGTATAACTCCGTATGAGTTATTACATTATATTATCTAACTTAATAACGACTTTCCCCCAAGCCCAGAAATTACAAATGTATCATTGCCAAGGAAAACGATTCGGTAGTTGCAGAGACAAGAATGGATAAATGTATTGAAGTAAAGTACATTGCATTGCATGCGTATGATTATCAAACGTTGACCTGTTGTGATTTTAATTAAGCTCTGGGAATCATACATTTCAATTCAACTTAAGCGAACATTTGAAATAAATTTATTGAGGTTAATTCAAAGTTACTTCTTCGCAAAAAAAGGTGCATTAAGAAACATATGCTTGATGTTTTATTTTTTTTAAACTTCGAAACGTAAACATAAGTATACACAAACTATCCACACATTTTGGTAAGTGTATTAACATATGGGCCCGGGCAGTTTTTACTTAATAACCAAGTTGCAAAATGTAACAAAAAACGTCATCTATTAAACGTGTGTTCACTTTTTAACCGATGGATATCAACGATGACATCTCGCAGAGTTGATTATTAATTAATCAAGACGCCGTCAGTTAATATAAGAGAAGATCAAATAGGAAGAATTTGAAATGCAGTGTTCGTTTCTAATATAATGTCTATATGTTCCGCATTCTGAACTCGATGAAAGGAAATCAGACATGTTGATCGAAGATATCGTTAATGAGAACGGTCGCAGAGAAATAATAGGTTGTGATGTATTGACCAGTGATTGTTCTAAAGACATGTCTAGCTTAAATATGAATGATAATGAATCTTCCTCTGCGGCAGCATTTAATTTAGCACAACTGTAATAAACAACTCAATTTACATCGTTATTTTGTTTCAGACAGATTCCCAATTTCCTATACAAAACTACAAACACGAAACATGCAAAAATAAATACCAAAATGAAAAAAACTCAGGTGACAGTGTTTAAATGGCCATTGCCATGGTTTGGATGTTTTAATCGGTCAAACATCACATTTGGCACATACATACTCATGTCAGACATCATATTTGGCACATACTAAATCAAAAGGTGTCCACATGTTCTTTAAATATATTACATTTCTTGTCGATGATAATTTCTCACTGTGTTTATTATTAATTTATCAAAACGCGGTTATTTAATATATAAATACCAAACGACCAAAGGGGAAGAATGTGCAATGGAGTATTTGTGTCTAATCTAATGTCCATTTGCATTGACCTGTGATTGTCCTTAGGACATTCCTATCTTAAATATATAAGAAAAGGCCATTGTAGCAGCAACAGCAGTTGACTAACTATTATTAGAAGTTTCATAGTTACCTATACAAGATAATATACAACATACCAATCAGAAAAGATACATAACAAACACATTTAAATAAAACAAATCACATATCCTTGTAATGGTCAGTGCCAAATCTTGGATGCTTAAATGGTTTAAATGCGTATCGAAACTCACACATAGCACAGACTCAAGCCCAGCGCATATGTGTAACTGAAACGTATTTATTCAACACTATCATGAATACATGTTCTCCACAGCATAAGTCCGGAATTTAACACACCATACTCATTTTAGAACTAGTTAACTGTTTTAGCGATGTGTGTCAACGATGACATCTCACATCCACGCCGTCAGTTAATATTCGAAAAGATCAACAGGGGCGAATGGTAAATGCAATGTTCATTTGTAATCAAGTGTCCGTATGCTCCGCATTCTGAACTCGAAGAAAGGTAATAAGAATTGTCGGGGATAGCATTAATGAAAACGGTCGCAGAGAAATAATAGGCTGTGATGCATTGACCATTGATTGCCCTGAGGACATTCCTAGCTTTAATACGAATGATAATGACAATCTAGGTCTAGCATCAATAGTATTAGTATTATATAATAGGCATATACAACACACTTTACAACGCGACAAAGCGGAGAAAGCCTTAATGAAAACGGTCGCAGAAATATAATAAGTTCTGATGTATTGACCTGTGATTGTCTTAAGGCGAACCCTACTTGAACATCACACTCTAGCTTTATCAGCAATAAATAAACTAAATAGTAGTAGTTTTATAGTTGCCTATACAATAGTAAAGTTTGATCAGAGATAGTGTTAATGAAAACGGTCGCAGAGATATAATAGGTTGTGATGTTTTGGGCTGTGATCGTTCAACGGAGGTAGTTAAGTTATATGTAAATGATGGTTTCAGCGTAGCAGCTTAACACAACCTTTGACATATCTAATAATGCAAAAAAATTCCTTGAAGATACGTAGGCTCGTAATTTTGCATCCAATTATTTTTCTATAGTTATATCAATAGCTGAACGGTTAATAAAAAAGCTATTTCATAAAATAGACTCTCCATAGATTAGTATTTTATACATAAGTTAAGAGCTACTAATGAATTGTAAAAAAAACTGTGTTGTAATCGCATGTAAAAATACGACGAATTAGGAATTCATAAACAAACGGGCAATTATACAATTAATTTCATCATCAGAAAACAGCTATGTTTTGAATACAAACAGTTGAAATGCCAAGTACCTTAATCACATGCAATATTGCCGAGTATCGTTTTATTGCGTCTCTATTAAATTCATAATTCAGATAATTATGCTATTTAAAAACAATTGTATTTGTATTTTGTCATATTATTTTTTTTGGCGTATTCAGCTTCAAGCAGTAATTGTACACGCTTGAAGAATTTAAGTTCGCCTTTTAATTATGAAACACATTGGATATAAATTGGCACATGCGCAGACGCATGTACCACGGCAAAGGGAAGCACTCAAAGATGGAACCACTTGAGGCACATGTAAATGCTCATTGAAAGGTCGATGCCAGGATTTATGACTGATGCGAACAGATTATGAAAGTAAGGTACACCAAGGTATGTGCCAACGTCCATATTTCAGCAGCATAGGAGGTGCTTGCCTTCTTGCGTTTGATGTGTTAGTATAGTATGTTTATAATACCTCGCTGAAAATTGCTGTTTAGGCGATTCATACTAAAGTGAATGTTTTGGTAAGGGTAACCTATAATAATAATGTATATTAGGGCACGTTATATGTGAACACTGCTATGCATTTATTCACGTTTTAGTACATTTTAATTATTTTTTAAATAGTTAAACTTTCTTTAAATACTTAGATCACACGCACATTTTTATCTTTAAAACTGGTTTGATGAATCATCAAAACATGTTATGAAACACCAGCGTCGAAGTATCTCTTTCATAATTGTCAGTGAAATACGTTTTAAAACATGTACAATATATCCTGGTGTAGTCTTTAAATAACGCGTTATATGAGTAAGCTGTGTTTAGATGTGTTCAAAATTTATTTTAAGCGTATAAACAGTGAAATTGATGCAAGCTCGTCACGCCCTATTCGTTTTGAGTAAATATACAAGGAGATATTTAAAAGCACACATTTGGCGAAACTTTTAATGTAATGTAATATTATTGTGCACACGGAGAATGGCGAACAGCTGAGTGAATTAATACGTTTTGCATTATTTGGTTTGAGGCAGTGAAAATCGAGTAGGCTGTACTGGTTAATAAATGTGTAATGTAGTATTAACCTTCTGTGATATAGTTATTTGTTAGATTCAATGTGTCTGAGACAAGAGTTAAATTGCTAAGTCATTAATTAAGAATGGTGCATCTATTGCAATGCAAGCATTATTTGGTTCGATGCAGTGAAACATGGAGTAGTCTGTACATGTTATTCATTTGTGATATTGTATTATAGTTAGATGTTTGATTAAATGTTAATGCGAATATTGTTTTATCCCATCATCAGGCCTGCCTTGACGAAATAACACCCCATGGAATAAACTTTGCTGTATGTCAACACTGTGGTGATAAAGAAGTCACGCGCAGTATAATGACGTCATCTTGTTGATTTTGTGACGTCATGTCATGTTTTTCGTAATATTTACTGCGTTTTCTTTCGTTTATGTTCAAAATAATTAGGAAAAATGATGGGATAAATAGAATACTAGGTAAGTGTTGAATAAAAATAAGTTTATTTGCTCGGCACGAAACGTGAACCACTCGCCAAGGCTTGTGGTTCAGGTTTTCTAAGCCTCGCTAAATAAACTTATCTTTATTCAACACTAACCTAGTATTCTCTATATATCCCTATTCCAGGAATGTGCATCTCTTGTGATATAGTTACTTGTTTTATTTAATGTTCTGCCCCGATTGTTAAATTGTTTCGCCATAAATTGAGAAGTGTGCATTTGTTGCCATGAAAACATGTCTAGCAAACCAAATATATTTTGAAAGTTTAATTTCAATTATGACAACAAGTTTTAGCGACAGCAGTCATTTTTTCAATTATGTTAAACACGGATACGTGTATGTATTAATGGATCACATTTGTACGTGCAAGCATGTATCGAAAATATTATTTAAAAATTTTACTTTTTCAAAATCGCTTGTGTACGCAAAATATATCACTAGAAGTCTGTATTAATTGAGTGCAAGATGAACGATTGAGCCGATATATTTCTAAAATCATAGGCGTTCATAACATGAAATGGAGTTCATAAAATATAAATGATGCGTGTCGTGGAAAAACCGGGCTTAATGAATGTGCGTAAAGTGTGGTCCCGGATTAGCCTGTGCAGTCCGCGCAGGCTGATCTGGGACGACACTTTCCGCCTACAGTGGATTTACGTTTAGAAGATACTACCTCGAAACAGAAAATACCATAAAAGCGGAAAGTGTCCTCCTAACTTATCCTAAGCGAACTGAACAGGCTAATTCGGGACGACACTTTAGGCACATGCATTGAGTCCGGTTTTTCCACGACACGCCTCAAATATTGTTTCGTACCACTGGTGTTCGCATGGGGCATTCGGATGCTTTGACTGCTCTGAATACTCGCTGGTGTGATGGCATTGGTCTAAGAGTTGATTCTGGGCTGGTATTTATAGAGAATCTTAGTTGAAAATTAAGACAGTTCTTGAAATTCTAAGAGTGTGTAATTGGATTGCGTGACAAAGACATGCATCGTTTGAAGATTTAGACACAGAATTTGGAATATAATTCAATTTGTATTAATATATAGTATTTGTCAGGCACATATTCAAATCATAATGTTTCAAACGCTGATTTTAAATTGACTCATTTTCGTAGTGAAGTGTAGCATAACATACGAATCTGTATAAATATGGGCCTAGTATAAATCATTTTAACGCGAGTTTCGTTTTGAGGACCTTTAACGGGCATTTGACTCCATACGCAGTGTGATTATGTTTCAGTATGACTCGAGTTATAAATACAGCGAACAAGCAGAGCAAGGCGAGTTGTGTTACAAGGATACGGAGCTCAGAATGTGTGGGTATAGATATTGGTGTTTTGTGGGACTGAGAATACATCTTAAGCTGGAGTGCGCAGGGTGTACAAATAAGTACTTTAACGTTTAATTGCCTGGTACCGAAATGTGTAGTGGATTAAATATTATGGAGGGTACTTTCTAATATAATCACCGGATACTAAAAACGTACTGGATTACATATTTCTGCCGATAAATGTGATGTTGTTTTTTTGTAATGGAACTGTAATTTCAAAACCGAAAGCGGCTACTTCGTTTATAGCGTAGTGTATAGTGTTATTTGAGTTGAATGGACCTATACAATGATGTGGAGTTAAACATACAAAATGTAAGTCGTAATGCAACGGTCACAAATAGAAAAAGCGAGTTTATCATTTTGTTCATGAGCGGTGATTTACAATGTTTTAACGGCAGTAAACGAATTACTAAATAATTAATTTGATACATATATTGGAGTAATTACATTGTTTTCAGGTGCTTTAAAATAGTGATAAATATGCAAATTATATCCGAGTTAGAGTCAGGTGAGTCAGGTATGTAAACACTTCATGGGCGGTGATAAACACACACAAAAAGAAGTAAATAAACACCTTAGTGTATTTACACTTTCTTCAGGTGCTTTTGAAGGGACTTGTTCACGAGTTGTTTTTATTTTTATTTTTTTTTTAAATATGCATTAAATGCCTTAACTTGACAGGTTTAAGCATTGGAATAAAGAGTTGAAGTATAATAGTTCACGAAAAGGATCAAGTCACGTTATACTCAATCTATGAATAGATTCGGTATATATTATCATATATCTTTATATGGAACATACATGAATACATAGTAGCGCACTATACTATGTACGATTTATTTGTTTGCGTTAAAAATTCGTTATACTCTAGATTTTTATTATATATTCGTTGCTAAAGTTTTATTGATATTTGTATTTTATGAGGATGAACTTATAGCTAGTAAAATGATTTAGCTACAGTACTGTTATAACATTACACATTTAACATGAGATTTCTTTTATTTAATGCGTATTTAATAAACAGAGAAATTTTGATTAACTTTGTCCTGTTATCTATACACAGCATTTCCAAAAATTTAAACATCGAGGGTCTTTTGTAATAGTATTTTGGAATATATGTTTGCGTAACTCATCGAAACATGGACAAATAAGCATAAAATGATATTCATCTTCTATATCTTGTGAATTAAAGAGTAAACAATATCGTTGATCTCTAGCAATCCTATTTCTACCATATCTACCAGTTTGCATTCTGAGTGGATGCACCGATAGTTTTAGTCTACAGAAAAACAGTCTAAGGCTGGTAGGTAATACATCAAGGTATGTTTCGTAGAACAATTTGTCTTTGAAAAGGGCATAGTTTGTAAGAACATTATTTGACTGCATATTCTGTGACCATTTCTGAATGAAGGTATCGAATATGCGTTGTTTAAAAACACCAAGGAATGATTTTAAATCGACATGATCAGCGTTTTCAAAAACATAAGCAAACCCATAATTGTTTAACAATGACTTTACATTACAGACCCAATTTTTAAAGCCATTGGTGCAGTCTTCCATAGCTTGTTCGTACACCTTTTTAATAATAATATTATCAGCGCCAATAATTTTACTCCAATATTTAATAACTCTTACATATCTTGTTATGTACAGTGGATATCGACCCAATTCCCCATAGACGCCCGCATTAGATGTATTGGTTTAAAGTTTTAAAATACGTTTGCAAAATTTCAGGTGTATTCTCTCGAGCTCGTTCGATTTTGTGAATCCCCAAACCTCTGATGCGTAGCTAAGTATAGATCCAACAAACGAATCAAACAGTTGGCACAATAGGTTTGGCTTAAGATCATGTTTCTTGCAATTTTGTAAAAAAACGTTTAAGACCTTTATAGCTTTGCCAAACAAATGCTCTTGGTTAAGTTTAAAATTGCCAGTGTAGTTAAAAACTGTGCCAAGGTAATTAAAATCGTCTACAATCATTAAATCTTGCCAGCATAATTCCAGCGTTCGTTAGAAAACAATCTACCCCTTTTTCTGAAAACCATTATTTTTGTTTTGTCTGGGTTGACTGTAAGACCCCATGTATTCCACTCCTGTATACACACTATTATTTATTTGTGGAATGCGTGACAAGACGCTGAAAAAATATCAGTACGTCAAGCTGTGAACCGGTTTATTTAATAATATGCGACGTATGTAACATACCTATACCATTAATTTAAGACGGTGAATGTGTTTGAAATAGCAATTAACATGCTGATAAGAACAGAAATTGATAAATACCTTCACCGAAAACAACAACAATATAGTATTTCATGTAAACTAGTGCGATAAATATAGATACTGAAACTGAGTAAGTAAACGTTCGAATCAGCCAAGAAATGTAACTGTGAGATAAACAATCAACTGTTAATTATGCAATCACGCAGCGGGAACACTCAGTTTATGTGTGTCTTTTTTAAAGCGTTTTATTGTTCAAATAAGTTATTTTCTACTGACCAAATGAATTAAAATCATCTATAAATAAAACACAACACTAACAAAGGAAACAGTAACCTATCAAATACTTAACTTTTGACCTACCTTTAGATAAATTATTTGATCTGTATAGATGTGATCAACAATATGCCCAGCTTATACACATGTATTAGAGTTGTTGAAAGTGAAGTATAAAAGTACCCTGGGAATAAAAACTCGCCTAACATTATTTTAAAAGATGATGCTTATTAACGTTTCTGTTGTATATTTAATCTACGTAAAAAATAATTAACTTTAAGTTCACATTTTTGCGCCACTATTTATCTTGTAATATCATATATGCATACTTTAAAGATACCTTCTGTCAACGTGTCATTTACCCTCCTGTGAACGACACGCATAGCTGTTGACACGGTTAATACATATCCCACTGCCTTATCAAACCAATGACGGTTGACACTAAATAAAATATACCAACAGAAATGTAAATGAACAATAATTTGAACGAATGCAAGATAGTTTAACGGTTGAAATAACGTGGAAATTTTTATCAGGCTCGAGTTGCCCAAAACTTTAACGGCCACTTAAGCTAACAGTCGTTACATTTGTGGTCGATTTTTTTATGTTAATTAAATGTTACACTTTTAAACTGCACATTTATTTTATACAAAATATCATATAAGCGTAACGCTTAATAATTTACACAATGTTTGATAAACAAGTTTCTTGTAGTATTAGGCTATAAGTATGCATTGTGCTATTTTATGCCAAATAAAGATTATGTTATGTTATGTTATGTTAATTATGTCATTGAATATGCAAGTAAATGTAAATGGTTCAATCATGATTTAAATTAAATATCGATGAAACTTATAGGACTTTTTTTTTTACAGATTTTTTATTAACTGAAAACTCTACGACTACACTTAAATCTTGGCGAAGTCCTTAACATACGCAGTATATATGTATAACTTTAATCAATATGAAACAAAATATACAAAAATATACAAGTATTTGTTTTATTTACATTATAAGTTAACGGGCTGTTAGCTTAATTGGCCGTTAAACTTTTGAGCAACTGGGCTAAGAAGCATAGTGTATTGATTTTCATGTAATTTTTCCAGTGAATATGACGAGATATTCAACGATTCGCGTTAAAAACAACTTGCTACTTTTCAGTAGTTTGTTAAAAAAAATCATAAGACAATGCTACACCCCAAATATCAAAAGTCTAGGTTTTGTAATTAATAATTTCATACAAGAACTATGTGTTTAACCTTCATAAACGTAAACTATGTTTTACCGTTGATTGAACAATCGATAAAACACACTGACTCTTAAAGCAATGTATGGTTTTTGAATATGAACAAAGCGAAACTCCAGCTACGACAGCAAGAGAGAACTTTTTTTAGCAGCCCGAGGTCTTTTATTTATGGCAAGTGACAAATTGCCAAAAACAATACACAAGACGTCACAAATTTGAAGAAATTTACAAAATGTACTCAAGTTTACTATGGCACTTTACTTAAGTGAAACGCACATAATTCAATTCAAGTCATAGACAATTTACTGTTTATTGCCCATGGCCCTTGCAAAAAACATATAACTTAACATAATTACCATTTTCAATGCACACAAATGCAAACGAAATGCTATTGTAGAGCTATGTAGGGTGTGAAAATCAGGATCTCATTCTTCACACATCGCAATCTCATTCTTCACATTTTCTGTGAAATTTGTGTTCGAGTCCAGTTTTTGATATGCGCTCAAATAATATTCTTCACACATGAAAAAAAGGTGTTCAAGTTTTCAAAAAAGTGATTTTGTTACAACATAATCATATTTTTCACACGGTATGTGCCCGAAAAATCGGGGTGATTTATGGTACGGTATGCATAGTATGATGTGATATGGTACGGCACGATATCGGGCGGTTAAGTACGAAAACGGTTAAGTACGGTACGGTTTGGTATTGTAAGGCATAGCATGGCATTTTTGGTATGGTTTGTTATGCTATGGTATGGAAAAGTACGGTACGGTGAAGTACGGTTATGTACGGTGCGGTTATGTACAGTACGATACGGTACGGTACGATACGATACGAGAGGTACGACACGATACGGTACGATACGGTACGATACGGTACGATACGGTACGATACGGTACGGTACGGTACGGTACGGAACGCTACTGTACATTCCAAACGTACGTACCAACATGTGCTGAGGGTTCTAATAAGGTCATTATATTACCGTACGTGTATACGTATATTCTAGTTCGGGCGGACACATGCATGGTTATTTTGGTTTTAACAATCCAAAAATAGGACGTCTGTTTGTACGTACGTTCGTATGCGTGCATTGGTTAATATCCCAATAAAAAGGTGTACGTTACTATCGACGTATTTCTATCTATTAGACCGTACAAACGTATTGACTAACGGTTAAGCGCATGCATACATGAGTAGCACCTAAATAGGGCTTCTCATAGTGATGACAATATTGATGATGACGTTAACTATAATGAGAATAATTATGATCACGATGGCGATGATAATGATGATGATGACGATGATGTGATGATGATGGTGTGATTACTGTATAATTATTCCCCGAAATAATGATTTCATCGATTGTCGCGATACAATTTCACCATAAAATATGTGAAACATGTGATCCGTACGCATACCACCATTTTGGCCAATCACATTCTTCACACTTATAAATGTGACAAATGTGATCCTATTCTTCACAGGCGTGTGAAAAATATGATTTGTGAAAATATGATCCTACAGAGCTATATATACACCCATAGGCACTTCTAACGAGACCTTCGCTTAATCAGCTGTAACTTTTGTATTTTTAGCCCGAGTTTGTCCACCCTTTAAGAACACAAAATAATATATTAGACTTCAATTTATTTAATTTCCTTTATCTGAAACATAACATAACTAAAACATAATATGAACACAAAAATTCGCAAAAATGCGAAAACGATATAAAGTCAATTCACTTTATATTTTCGTTATTTTCCTGCTATTTTCATTAAGAATCATTACAAATAATGATTTAATAAAATACAATCTACATAAAGAGAAAAATTATCTTATAATAATTCCTCCATACCTAAGTACGCGGAATGCGGCCTCTTACATACCAATGGCACGCGCGCGTCCCGTATACTGAACGGTAGTCCTTTCCAGGTTTTGCCACTAACATTTTAAACTCCTCCCATGCATTTGTTAACTGATTAATTTTCATTCATTGAATATCACAAAAAGATTAGAAGTTTACCACGTGCTCCTCTCCGTAATATAGGTTACATGTTAATCACGTGATATCCAAGTACAATGATTGGATAAAATTGCATATTAATTCGGATACGATTGACATTTTTGGCAAATATATTATTCAATGTGTTATTTATGAAATAATTGATGTTTAATGTTTGTTGGTTGGAGTGTCGTTGTTAAACACTTTGATTATAAACTGCATAGGATTTTTACGTACACCGCGATTTTCTCTCGCAATTACGTGTTTCGACACCTGCAAGCATGAGGGCATGTATATGATCATTGAACCGTTCGGTTTTTGTCATGCCTGTATTGGAAATTGTGTTTGATGGTTCTGTGCAAAATTTGAAACCGATGTGATTCGTCATTTTTTTAGAAAACCGCAATAAAAAAAAAGTCTAGTTGGAAGTGCCCATGGGAGTAATTATGAATTAGGCAGCAATATATTTATCATTTCAAATGCATAAAACAAGTACATTGCAATATTTCTGATCACTTTACTTGAGCTCATGATAATATTGAATTTATTTACCGTATAAAACTTAGAAGGAATATATGTTTTGCGCTGGTCCAAATAATTCGGACAAATAAACAGAAAATGAAACTCATTTTCAATATATGTTTTGCAAAATTGACAAAACCTATTTTCGCTATCGATATTTAAATAATGACCCGTTTCAATAATGAGCTTACGTGATATTTAATTGGAATCAGTTTAGGCCATTGTGATAACATGAGTTACAACGCATATATAACAATCTGAACAATTAACTTGCACAGATAATTTGGAAATTCAACTACATTAATAACGAATAAAACGCAGTCCGCTTAAAAAATGTCTATGACATTTTTTGTAATCATAATTAAGTTACAATATTTTGTAATCACATAATTATGTAGAGTCCACAAGATGCTGTCCATGAAAAACATTGTATTTAAAAACTATTCATCTGGGAACTATTGAATTAAAAAAATAATGAAACTGAAAACTATTGAAATTGAACAGTGAAAATGAAACCTTTCCTTAATGAATTAATTCCACTGAATTTTAAACGTTATGGAATTAAAATGTATGAAACTAAAATTAAACCCCAAAACTAAAACTGCTGAATAAAAAAAAAATCTTAAGATACTAAAGTCAAACACTTTACGATAATATGATACCAATTTAAGATTGTGCTTAAAAATAACAATATACACTGTGTGTATCATCAAAATAAAATGTTCATCCATTATTTAACATATAACAACTTGATTTTATTCGAATTCACGTACATTCAAGGTTCATTTGAATTTAAGCAAAGGTTTCAATAAAAATTTCACCTTTCAATAAAATGACGTGAAATAAACATCTACTTAGAGTCTTAAATAAATATATGCAGCTCATGCTTATTTTCATATGTTATTGGTATTTGTTTTGTTTGAGGTAAATATATTTATTAAAAAAATTAATTAAACGTCTGGTTTGTGGAAGAAAACCATGGCTTTCATTAACTTTTGAAAACTGGAAGTTTAAACTTCCTGGCCACTGATTTTGGAAGTTTTGCTCATAATTTTTGGAAGTTCTGACAGTTTTGCGCGACATAAATATGTGCTTTACAATTTTCACAGAATATATCACTACTCTTAGTATAGCTATTATTGTACTTCAGGCATGTTTTTCACTTCGTGTTGTTGCTTTCAGACCTATTGTTAACTTTAAATTATAATCAGGGCTTATGTAAACTTAGACATATAAAATTCGTTTGCATGTGCATTGGGAATTTTTAATATAGCCAGGGTGTTACTGAAAAAACCTATTAAAATGTACTTTTCTTTTAAATATGATCTTTATTTAACTGCATTTTGACATCAAAACACCTGCGTGAAATGTTACTTTAACTAGTAATACATTGCCAAGTGAACATGCCTATCTTGCACGATGTCAGAAACACAATGTAATTAATATAATTTGATATACGCCTATATAAGTGGTCTAAAACAATCAATAAGTAAAATAACTTAAATACGATGTATCAGATGCTATGCCTTGTCTCCCGTGTAATACAACCATTGCGAAAATTTCTATCTTATTCATGTGTAAGATAACATTTTGAGCGTTTTTATTGGCAACATATTCTTTGACTGACCAATAGCATAACCTAATTTTGGTGAAATGACTTCGTCAACATGAAATGACGTCATGCCAATACACAACTTTTAGGATTTATCAACATGTTTTGGTAAAATATGACTTTTTTTTTCGTTTAAAATCATATGATAAAAAAGATCTGACACAAGTTGTCATTTCATACCATATTTTATTAAACTCGTCCAGGAAATTCGTTAGTAAGCTCGCCAAAGGCTCGCTTACTAACAAAATTCCTGAACTCATTTAATAAATATAATATGAAATGACAACTCGTGTCAGATCCTATATATCTTATCATACAAACTAGTATTAATATTATGTTTGTGTATGTATACGTTTAGGCCTGAATCCCTTTGAGCTATACGATTTTCATTGTTACACAATCTGAAAAATGCTTGTGTATGCATATATGTACATGTATATTAACTAAATTACACGTAAATTTCTATTGTTTATATTATATTAGCAATAATCCCTGATGCTAATACAAATACCACTTCTGGGTATTAAATATCACCAATTAAAGCTAACTTAATTGAAACAAATTTACCGAGATGAATTTATTTTTTATAACGCAATCTCTTGACTCAGTTTTAATATAGGTCAGCCGTGTAGATTTCCAAACGCGTAAATCTGTATAGAATACAAGAACCACACTTTCTCACACAATAGCGGCACATTTTTATCACTTTGTCACTTAGTAATAATAATAATTGTAACAAATTGTTCTTAATTTCAGCGTGTTAAAATGTATACCTTCTTAAAAGTGAACAGAACATAATATGGAAATTAATGCTTTGGATGTTTACTATTATTACATTTTCTATCTACAGAATGCATATAGCGCTTTATTATTTTGAATTGTTATAACAATTCAGCGCATTTTGTTATTGTGTATGCTTATTTAAAGAAATAAACTGACCAGTTGCGTTAAAGCTATAATTTTGTGTTGCAAACTTAAAATGTCCCTGGTTTTACCTTTAACCCGATTGATTACCAATATAATAAAAGAAAAAAAAAGTAAGTGATAACGTTTCTGAACAGAAATTCATTAAGCTAAATTTTGGTACCAACCATGTATAGTTTTGACTTGGCAAATACTTCAAAAATCACATTGCTTTAGTGTGCAGTTCCTTTTTTGAGTTAGTATACATCTATGACGTTGTTGTACTCGGCGTTCTGCAGGATCAAGAAATCCAATCTGAAGAGCGTGTTTTGTTTCTGTTTTCACATTTATTTTTGTGGCATATTTCAGCAATAAAAAACAATCATATCAGCTTCTTGCATTAAAGTTACTCTATAAATCAAAAAACACAATGTTTTGGAATGTTTTGCTGGGCAGTAATTTTGCGCATGAAGCAAATAGCCCAGCAAAACATTCCAACGCGGTGGCACTTCAAAACAGATGCCTTGCTCAAGTGGCGATGTTAAGGTTTATGATTGATGCGTAATAAATGGTAATTCTAATGATCATTCGTTTTTATTCGAGAGAATAAAGCAATAAAAGAGTTATAAAAAGAGTTATAACATTTGTATTTGTAGTGTGCGGAAATTGAATGTTCTAGACTATTTTCTTCAGCTAAGTTGTGATTAGAAGATTACAGTTAAGTGATCTATGAAATCCCAACGTTTACAGTACTACTACTACTACTACTACTACTACAACTGCTGCTGCTGTTGCTTCTACTACTACTACTACTACTACTACTACTACTACTACTACTACTACTACTATTACTACAACTGCTGCTGATACTACTACTTCTACTACTACTACTACTACTACTACTACTACTAATACTAATACTAATACTAATACTACTACTGTTACAATTACTACTGCTACAGTTGTTGCTGTTACTACTGATTTTGATGCCGCTGCTTTTGCCGTTGCTGTTGCCGTTTTTGCTGTTTCTTATACTGCAGCTGCTTCTGTAATATACCTTACCCTAACTCACTACAAGGTCCTTTCGTTGCACTGAAAAAAATATCTGATGAGTATTACAGTATTAACCGCTTCCACACTTGCAGCCAATAATAATTATATGAGGCGCGTCGTGGGAAAACCGGTCTTAATGCATGTGCGTAAGGTGTCGTCCCGAATCAGCCTGTGCAGTCCGCACAGGCTGATCCGGGACGGCACTTTCCGCTTTTATGGTATTTTCTGTTTTAAGGAAGTCTCTTCTAAACATAAATCCACTGTAGGCGTAAAGTGCCGTGCTGGATTAGCCTGTGCGGACTGCACAGGCTAATCCGGGACGACACTTTACGCACATGCATTAAGCCCGGTTTTCCTACGACACGCTTCATATATAGTTCGAGAAATAACTTCATGTGCCACTTGACCTTCTTCAGTTACAAGGAAAACTACCATGAATATAATCTTCAGCATTCGTGAAAACACATGCAAACCAACCCTCGTTTCTATTTCGGAAGTTGCTTTGCGGAAAGTTGATATATATATTAATTTTATTTATTTAAATTTTAACACTGATAGTTTTATTGATATATTCATATGTTACCGATTTAAACTTATACGTGTGTTTTACATCTAAATTCAAGAAGTTCAGTGTTATTTAGCAAGGTGTGTCAATGTCATATGTTCAGTAATTTATTTGTGAGAAGCAGTGCTTATACCGAACTCATTCTGAAATTGGCACACATACGATTACTTATATTTCAAAAAAAATTATTATGAGCATCATCATGTATTTATTGGCATATCAACATATTTGCCTTGGGCCATTTACACATAGCATTAACATAGTATGGCCAAGACGTACTTGTTAATACAAAATACATAAATGGATACTTATTATTTGTACATTGTAACATTTTATCATTTTATGGCAAGTGGTCTGTACGATGCGGAAAGCACGAATCAGATACAGAAAACTGTGCAATGGATAAGCCGGATAGCAAAATCAGAATTTTGATAGATTTCAGAAAAAAGCACTTATTCATCAATGATAAAAAGAATATTGGAATCGAAAAAATTCCACAGCCAGCAGGCATCCCTTCCTGTTGCTATCTGCAGCATTTTTACACTCTGCAATGAACTCTTTATCTGCTTTGACGTTTTTGATTTATCATCGCGCGTGGCCAATTAGCATGCCCTAAGCCCGTCTTTAATAAATTGTTGGTTTGGCGTAACCCTACCCATTAATTCAGAGATGGGTAGATAGGTAGTTTTTTTTCTTTCAATGCTGCACATTCAATATATAGTTTACGCTTACTATGTGACCGTTGTACCTACGCGCTTGCAATACTTATGTTTTATTGATATATTAATGTGTTAAATATATAAAAAAATTACATGAAAAACGAACGTTTCCGGTCATATGCCGTGGTTCGCTGCTGTAATGACGTTTGGCTATTTTGAGGTAGTATAGGGAACTGCTATACGATCTCTTATATTTTGTTGCAAAAGTTGAGGTATCGAATAATACATGTTCTTTGCTGTATTTTGGTGTCATTGTTCAAATGTTCTTATGTTTGATGTGGCGGATAGCTATTTATTTTGCCATAGTTTGTTGTACCGACTATCATGTTTACCTTGCCATCGTTTGAGTCCATTATTTGAGGCACCATATATCACTTTTAATTTACTATATTTTGCTCTATGTACCGTATATCTAGTTTTCTTTGCTATACATGGTACCATAGTTTTATATACCAGGTATTTTCCTTTCTACATTTTGGTATGATAGCTTGAGGTACCGCAACACACGTTTGCTCTTTGCTATTTGTCGATATTATTGTTTGATGTATCGAATATCACTTGTTTCTAGCTATATGTTAGTGCCATAGTTTGATATACCGGGTTTGCCTTTCACTTGCAATGTTTTGCCGTCATAGCTTGATATACCGGGTATCACGGTTTCCTTGCTTTATTTTGAGTCCATATTTTAATGTAGCGGTTATCTCACTTTGCTTGCTATATTTTCGGCGCCATAGTTTGTGGTCAAGTATACCGCTTGTTCCATGTTATTTCGGTACAGAACATTTGTCTGGCTTCCAACCGGATATCCACATGCCCCTTTGCCTTGCCATCATTATGCAGATCGTTTGCTTGCAGATCCGATTGGGCACTGTTCTGTCTTTATTTAAAGTCGCAGTCCAGAAACGTGTACATGCAAAATAAAACTTTGCAGAACTCGCTTCTAATTGACATCTTACCGATAAATATACAAAAACCGCATTCGAACTGGTAAAATAATAACGTTTCGGTAACTTTATATCGTATAGTTTCTGTATGCAATAGCTGGTGATGCCTCTGGAGTAAATCAGCGTGTACATTTACATTATTGTCTATTCCGTACTTACCAAGCGTTTTCGAACATAGACATTATACAATGCCCTTTGTAAATCAGAAACAGTTTTTAGTCGAATACATATTATTAACGTTCTTTAGAACCATTGCCAATTAACGATGTTTTGAATCATAGTATGTGGATTGCTGCTTCAATGTAGTGGTAAGAGCACTTGTCGGTGATGCTTGAAGGGGACTGTTTGCATGTTTGCTTGATGAAGTGGTAAATAGATCTTTCCAGGTTGTTTTATTTACACTAACATTTAAAATCATCTTTAGCTACAGTGATATATTTTTTTCCATACATAAATACTTACAATTACATCACGCACTTAACCATGCGCTCTTTTGTTAAAATAAGTTGACCGATAAACACGGGGTATTCGAGTACAAATATTGGATAAAATACAATATCGATTTGCATATGATTGACATAATTGTGTTTATAAACATATTTTCGTTTTAGTGTAGTGGCCTAGGCGGTCTGCTTGCACGCGTTCAATGTTAGACCACTTGACTCGGAGACCTGATGTTCTCCCACAAAGCCCTGCTACGTTGACAACGGGTAGCAGGGACGGTACTTTTCAGTTGCTGCTGCTAATATTGAAGACCAGGGTTACGACGATGCGTCTTATGCTATATCTAAACGTTTCATCCTAATTTCACTGACACAAATAAAATTTTATTAAAAATATGTTTTCAGAAAACTAATCATAAGTGTTAAGAATAACCACAGATAATACGGAATTTGTAAGGCGGATCTGCTTCTGACAATATCAGCGCTTTGTCATAATTTCATGATGGTCTATTCCCCAATGGCAATTGCACAAAACAAATAATATATCCAATGTATGACACAGGCATATGTCTTTATTACCGATTAATGGCATGATAGAGTATCTTTAACTATACATAAAAATATGAATACATATAAAGTACTCCTGTTTTATTTTGCATCCCTTATAATCTTTATGCACATTTTATCGTCGTACGAATGCAAATGTTGGGATAAAACATTGATGATAAATAACAGACCAATATTCAACCAATCGTCTATACATTTTCCTTGTTTACTTATGGGTCATTTACATTGCTGAAAAACAGTCTGAAATTGTGTGAACATATAATATAACAATGTGCAATATGGGTAGTAACGTACAGACAGATACAAAAATAATTTCAACAACCAATCGAGGGTTGAAATCAATAGCAGTTAGTACCTTCTGGTATTGAAATCAATAGCAGCTAGTGCCTTCTGGTTTTGAAATCAATAGCAGTTAGTGCCTTCTGGTTTTGAAATCAATAGCAGTTAGTACCTTCTGGTATTGAAATCAATAGCAGATAGTAGCTTATGGTTTTGAAATCAATAGCAGTTAGTACCTTCTGGTTTTGAAATCAATAGCAGTTAGTACCTTCTGGTTTGGAAATCAATAGCAGTTAGTACCTTCTGGTTTGGAAATCAATAGCAGTTAGTACCTTCTGGTATTGAAATCAATAGCAGTTAGTACCTTCTGGTTTTGAAATCAATAGCAGTTACTACCTTCTGGTTTTGAAATCAATAGCAGTTAGTACCTTCTGGTTTTGAAATCAATAGCAGTTAGTACCTTCTGGTTTTGAAATCAATAGCAGTTAGTAGCTTCTGGATTTGAAATCAATAGCAGTTAGTACCTTCTGGTATTGAAATCAATAGCAGTTAGTACCTTCTGGTTTGGAAATCAATAGCAGTTAGTAGCTTCTGGTTTGGAAATCAATAGCAGTTAGTACCTTCTGGTATTGAAATCAATAGCAGTTAGTACCTTCTGGTTTTGAAATCAATAGCAGTTACTACCTTCTGGTTTTGAAATCAATAGCAGTTAGTACCTTCTGGTTTTGAAATCAATAGCAGTTAGTGCCTTCTGGTTTTGAAATCAATAGCAGTTAGTAGCTTCTGGATTTGAAATCAATAGCAGTTAGTACCTTCTGGTATTGAAATCAATAGCAGTTAGTACCTTCTGGTTTGGAAATCAATAGCAGTTAGTACCTTCTGGTTTGGAAATCAATAGCAGTTAGTACCTTCTGGTTTTGAAATCAATAGCAGTTAGTACCTTCTGGTTTTGAAATCAATAGCAGTTAGTAGCTTCTGGTTTTGAAATCAATAGCAGTTAGTAGCTTCTGGTTTTGAAATCAATAGCAGTTAGTACCTTCTGGTATTGAAATCAATAGCAGTTGGTACCTTCTGGTTTGGAAATCAATATCAGTTAGTACGTTCTTGTTTTGAAATCAATAGCAGTTAGTAGCTTCTGGTTTTGAAATCAATAGCAGTTAGTGCCTTCTGGTATGGAAATCAATAGCAGTTAGTACCTTCTGGTTTTGAAATCAATAGCAGTTAGTACCTTCTGGTTTTGAAATCAATTGCAGTTAGTACCTTATGGTTTGGAAATCAATAGCAGTTAGTACCTTCTGGTTTTGAAATCAATAGCAGTTAGTACCTTATGGTTTTGAAATCAATAGCAGTTAGTACCTTCTGGTTTTGGAAATCAATAGCAGTTAGTACCTTCAGGATTTGAAATCAATAGCAGTTAGTACCTTCTGGTTTTGAAATCAATAGCAGTTAGTAGCTTCTGGTTTTGAAATCAATAGCAGTTAGTACCTTCTGGTTTTGAAATCAATAGCAGTTAGTACCTTCTGGTATTGAAATCAATAGCAGTTAGTACCTTCAGGTCTTGAAATCAATAGTAGTTAGTACCTACTGGTTTTGAAATCAATAGTAGTTAGTACCTTCAGGTTTTGAAATCAATAGCAGTTAGTACCTTCTGGTATTCACCCTCGAAATAATATTTCAAAATAAGATTTACCATTTGCATTATTTGACAAACAAATATCATTTTAAGCCTACAATTTATTTAATTACACAGAACAGGGTAAACATTGTCAAACAATAATTTATTTTAACCACATAAGCATTTAAGAAAACTACTACCATTTAAACACAATACAATATTTCCACTTCAATAATGATTCATCTCAAACGCACAATAATTTAATAATCGAAAATATGCATGATATTGTACAATTAATTTGTAAATAAGACACCAATCCAAATCTGAAACCAATGGATGTATAAACTGGAAAAAGTAAATTAAGTCACCCATCCAAAAAACAACAAAGTATTATTTCCACAACCTTCAGCATTTCAACATCAGATATCATTTCCATTTTGAGTGTCACAATGTAACAGCCATTACCATTACAACAAAATACATTATGTCAACATCAGATACCGGCATTGTCTTGCGTAACGGATCTGCCATTATAATTTAACCGTCACGCCTCTTGGTTGTCAGACAGATAAATGGAGAGATACAGATGTATAAAGTTATCAGTCATTAGATGTGATCGGCTAATTCATCGCGATGCATTAAGATTTGAAATGCCAAACGGAACAAACAAGCGGGAAATTGTTTTTACGCAAAAAATGTCGAAATAATAATTTGCGGAATTGCACATTCGTGTTTCGCATTGACAATTAAAGTGCAAAGGTATTGCATGCAAAGATGTATTAGAATGTGATTGTGCGTGTTTAATTTAAGCGTCCAGGGCCCATTTTCTATCAAGATTCGTAAACTGGTCTTAACTTAAGTTGAAAATAAGTCCAAATTGCAGTTTAAACAATGCGTTTCCTATTCTGAAAATCATATTATGAAATACCAAAAGTTTAAGAGTGGTTCTAATCTTCTATCATTTAAGGTTCTTGATCAATAGCAGCCTAGATTGTATTCTGGTGATAGTATTAATATTGTTTTCAAACAATAACACAACGTGGTTGGGGCATTTTGTCATGAATTAACTGAGTCATCTTAACAACACAAATATTCAATCGGAAAATAAAAATCATGTTGTATTATTGCGAGTCAACCAGCTATCAATTATCTGAAACAAATAAAAAGTAACTAACTGAATAAATAAACCACCCATCCACCAAATAGCCCACAACCGTAAGGCTGCAAAGATCTAGCCATGGCTGGATTCGCTTTTCGTTTTCCAACATCATTAAGTTCGTATCTTTGTTTTTCCTTTTTTGCTGGATTTTTTGCGTATATATGAGTCATGATTTGCAAAAGAGTAAAGGTTTTTACGTGTAATTCTTGTTATTCTAAATGCTCGTGGTTAATGTCATCGTATTTGCCCTATAAAGCATAATAAATAAGAACATGGACGCATTTGTGATAATATTTAACAAGCATATTTTTTCCCCCGTTTTTTTTACGTTTTCATCGCTTATCTAAATGAGTTTAAATCGAAAATATCGCGGGACCAATAACGTTATAACGTCAAAATAGTGACGCCCTAGCTCAATGTTGAGTTCGGCATCGACGCCGGTCCGTTGCCTTTACATTACTAATCGGGAACCAGTGAGAAATAATGAAACAGCCCGAGTAGTAATCTTTCACTGTTTTAAATTGCCTTTTTCTGATATTTCCCTATAAATCATTGAAAAGCATGAAAGAAAATATTGAGAATATACGTTTGGTTTTTCTTTGAAACATTTAAAACGTGGGTCTGTAAAATCTCATGCAAAAAATGGAAAAGTAGTTCCATAATTTGATATACGTATTTTATAAATGGCTAATTTGCAATTTCATCTTAGCATTCCATTACTACATCGTATCTGCCACTCATAATTATGTTTACGACGGTACCTCCAACATTTTTGTCAATCATTTTACGGATGTTTCTACTTAAAGGGACTGAACTGTAGATGGTCCGATCGTTATAACGAAACGACATTCAATTTGTCAAAAATACATGGTTTTCTGTAATAATCGTATAGAACCCATTAAACAATTAGACACCTATGTTTGTATTTACCGGAAAAACAATGATGTTATATAGTTTCGTCTTTTTTTATCGTCCTAAAATCTATAACGTCTGCAGACGCTATAAACCATCGAGTAATTTAAAAACAGCGCCGTTTATATTTAGGATAATCACGTGACAGTTAAGTTTTGTCGAGTCGCACATGCGCACACTTGAATAAGGTGCTTGTATTTGGGAAAGCCGCGGTATTTTTAAACCGGGAATACCGGGTTCAAGGAAAGTGCGAACTTATTCAACTATTGTTCAATGAAATATACGGTTTATGACAGTATTGGATCGTTTTTTATGCAAATAGTTATGGTTTTACGCTTGTTTGTTTTTACCGTTTAGGCAAAACTACACAAAAACGCACATGTTTATGCCCATATGGATCTTCAGTTTCCTTAATGAATTTTATAGATTTATTTCATGTCTCTTTCATTACCCACTAACAAAATAGCAGTACATATAACATAAATAAACGTCTATCATCGACAAATTAAACTATATCTCTTATCGATAAATGTATATACATGTATATATTTTATGTCGACACAGACCCGTTTATCCTACAGCGAGGGCTACATTCGGTTTTGATAAAAAAAATAAGGACTGCGCATGCGTCATAAACCGATCTGACTCGCCTAGACGCTGTGTATGCATGTATATAATAGTTCGCTGCGCAGCGGCGTATATTTCAGTTTTATATTTCTCTCCTAATACGCATTTCTGAACAAAGGTTATACTTAATATTTATTATAATATTATTTTAAAATCATAATGATATCATACGAATCAATGGATGGTTTTACATAATAATTTTCGTACACAATCGTACACAGTCCATCTTTAAAAGAGTAACGGTAACAGCGTTCTCTCTTTAATCGGCCAGATATCATTAATGTCGTCGATATTTCACAATTGCGTAGTTAGACGTAACATCTAACCCTAACCATAACCCTTACCTTAGTAGCCTATGTATTGCTAGTTTGGCCCGTATACTAACTTAGTAGCCTATGTATTGCTAGTTTGGCCCGTATACTACCTTAGTAGCCTATGTATTGCTAGTTTGGCCCGTATACTACCTTAGTAGCCTATGTATTGCTAGTTTGGCCCGTATACTACCTTAGTAGCCTATGTATTGCTAGTTTGGCCCGTATACTACCTTAGTAGCCTATGTATTGCTAGTTTGGCCCGTATACTACCTTAGTAGCCTATGTATTGCTAGTTTGGCCCGTATACTACCTTAGTAGCCTATGTATTGCTAGTTTGGCCCGTATACTACCTTAGTAGCCTATGTATTGCTAGTTTGGCCCGTATACTACCTTAGTAGCCTATGTATTGCTAGTTTGGCCCGTATACTTCCTTAGTAGCCTATGTATTGCTAGTTTGGCCCGCATACTACCTTAGTAGCCTATGTATTGCTTGTTTGGCCCGTATACTACCTTAGTAGCCTATGTATTGCTAGTTGCCCCGTATACTATTTTTTTGGCAATCAGCCCAATGTAATTTTTAGCGGCGTATTTTGTACACATGCGTAGTTGCGAGTCTTGTACCGTGCTATATAATATATCGGTAAAGGATGTGCTCATGTATATGTGATTTTGTTTCGTATTCTCTCTATAGTAAACAATTAGTTAATCTTAACATGTTGAACCTTATGCATGCCAATATACCTATGCGATAGTTAGGGAAAAAATAACTATTTTATATAGTAAGAAAACGGTTTGTTGCTACATCTTATCTGCAACTTATCTCGTGTTATCTACAACTCATCTTGTATATATGTTTATGGTGATTGCTCCACATTATTGTCAAATAATTTAAGATGTTTCCGCACAAGAAGGTCATGCCGGCCTATGAGTTGCTAATTTGTACCGTAAAATAACAAAGTTCGCAGCGTCTAATCTTTTCAACGGAATTACATTCCGCTGGGTATAAAAACAGCCACGGAAAATGTTCATTGATGGGTTGTTAAACTATGTATATCAGTATTAAAATTAAATGTACATATTAATATATTACTCCGAATATTAAACGTCGTGAGTTCTTTCTTTAGTTACAACACAACAACAACAACATTTTAACCTACGGTCAGTCAATAAAAAAAGAAAAATAGTGTAAATATGTGTTTAATAAACCGCTAGTTCAATATTTTTTATATTAAGTATTGAGTTTGCTTCATCTCATCTGCAAATTATCTCGTTCTATCTTCACATATGCTCGTAAATATGTTGATATTGATTTCTCCAACGTTTTGGTCAAACAATTTAAGATGTTTCCACTCAGGAAGGCCATACTAGCCTTTGAGTTTCAAAGTTTTATTATAAAATAAAACAGTTCACAGCGTCTAATTTTTTCAATGTAAGGTCATGCCGCCAAATAATATTAATCCTGTCTCAATAGTTTCAGTATTAGGGGTACATCAATATATTTCACAGAATACTAAAGCATATTCTATTGTTTAGTGTAATTTTGTTTTCATTGTAAAAGCAGCACAAATATACTACTACTACTACTACTACTACTACTAATACTACTACTACTACTACTACTACTACTACTACTACTACTACTACTACTACTACTACTACTACTACTACTACTACTACGTCTGATAATGATACTACTACTACTACTACTAATACTACTACTACTACTACTACTACTACTACTACTACTACTACTACTACTACTACTACTACTACTACTACTACTACTACTAATACTACGTCTGATACTACTACTACTACTACTAATAATAATAATAATAATAATAATAACAATAATAATAATAATTATTATTATTATAATTAATATACTAATAAATAATAATAATAATAATAATAATAATGATAATGATAATAACAATAATAATAATAATAATAATACGACATGACCTGTTTGTATCCCATGTTAGTATAATTATATTTGCATTTTTTTTATTGATATACAATATCCATAAATTATAGTGTATTCATATTTTATTCGAATACATGTTATCTTTTAAAAAAAACTAAAGTTCATTTATATTATCATTTAACGTCACTTTGTTCCTTTAAAGCGCCTTTTGTATTTCAGACACCGTCTTTCTAGAATTACAAGTTGCCGTGTGAGATTAGGTTAATGACAAGTTAATGTTCCCGGAAACGTGTTAAAATAAAGTGTCAACTCCATCTGGGAAATTGATAAATAATAGCACTGGATTATAGTCGATCAATCGTTGGTTATTGCTACATGTATCAACAAGTTGGGTTGTTGGTAATTTGGGAGTATAATTATAGTTATAGCGTTCGTAATGGGCATTTGTCGTCGAAAAGTTAGGTAGACGACAATTCAACCTGGATTAATTAACCACACAAGAAAAATATTGGACAATACGTTGTGAATCTTGTCTTAAGGCTACTTGCATTTCTTGCAATATTTTGTAATAAAACATCCGTTGGGCGTTATTTATTTAAATTTGGATACTGTTAAAAATTTTCAAATATGATTAAACACAACTATAGTTTATTTTCAAAAACGACACTATATTTCCAATATAGTTGTGTCAGAAGTGTTTTACTTCGCTTGTTTATATGTAGTAGGGTGATGCCTTGTCATAAGCGCTAGCGTATATAGTGACGCGGTAGAGCGTTTGCCTAGAAACCGGGATGTCCCGGGTTCGATTCCCATTGTGGCTTGGGCTTTTTTCAGCTGGGTTACATTGTCGCCCAAGGTAAATAACCCACTGTGGTCTGTACGACATCCCACAGATGTCAAGGCAGAAGGAAATTCGTGGAAGAATTTCATACATGGAGGGAGAGTATGTAGTAGGGTGATGTATAAGGGACACTTATACTGCCTTGCTATATGAGCTAGCTTTTATAGCGACGCGGTAGAGCGTTTGCCTAGGAACCGGGAGGTTCCGGGTTCGATTCCCATTGTGTCTTGGGCTTTTTTCAGCTGGGTTACATATATATAATGACTTTTTCCTTTTGGGATCTATGACAACAATTTGCCAATATGTGAACAAGTCCCTTTAATATACGCTACGCATAAGGACCTAAGGACAGCCAGTAGAAGATCATGATCTGACAACACTTAAAACACTAAAAACTTTGAAATATAAAATATCAAAACACCATCCTTTGCCGTATTATGCTCAGTTTATTGATATTGTGTATCCTCTATCAAACAGTAATCGGTCCAGTGCACGTACATGCAATGGAATTTTGTACTGTAACTAGGAAACTATTCAGGTATTAAAGCCACACAAAAAGTGACCATGGCCCAATTTTGAATGAACAATTAATATAGTTTGTTACAATAGCACGTTTATATGTTACAATATAGCTCGTTACAGCAGCCCATTTATATGTTACAAGCTCGTTACTACCGTACTGGGTTGTTGGATTTTGTTTTTTTTTTAAAAACACACTGATACTTCAAGTAAACTGTTTATAAACGTAAGCTTTATTTATTTGCTTATCATCGTGGCGACCCGCGTTAAATCCGGATATTCACCGTTAACCTTCGGCGAGTAGCACGATATTCTAAATGAAACACGAGGAACCTCGTCTCGTTTCGTCTTGTTGAAAATGTAAACAATGAACTGGAAATAAAATTAGTCTGAAAGGGCCCATACACTTTCACTAAAATGGTCAATAATATGATCAATGCATGAAATTGACAACTTTATTGACGTTTTACTATATTGAAGGAAAGATTCAATATATTGAGAAAATTCAGAAATCGCAGATATTTATTGAGAGTCTGTCAATGATACGGCTATGTCCCATTATATATCAATAATATGGCGCAAAAATTAGTTTTGGAATAAAAAAAAACAACAACATTGAATGTGGCTATAAACCGATGCAATGAAGTAATTTTCTTATGCATTTAATGTGTCATCATCTGCAGTCGTTGTTTAAAACTATCCCTGCTTCAAGAGAACAAGTTTTAAATGTTCTTTGAGATTTAATACATTGTTTTTACATATTTAATGGCGATTAAGCATTTCCTTACTTCAAAGACTAATTCTCTATCCAGTGTATCTATTTTATTGTTAATACCTTCAATGCCAAGCACAGAAACATTGAACTACAACGTAATCCATCCTTCCCAGACCAGGTTCCAATCACAAATGAAACAAAACATTGAATAAAATAATTGAACAGTTTGTGGCTAAAAATGAATGTTAATTTTATTGAATCCATAAAATTAACCATAAAACTGAAAGTGTATGGGCCCCTTAAGAAGTATAATTTATTGTTTAACCATAATGCATTATCGTATGTCTTGGTAAAAACTACATTAAACATTAAATGTTGTGTCTTATCAAAACCCGCCTATATACACTTTCAGAAAGGGTTATTCTTTATATTTTAGTACCATTATTTCTACCGTCTATATATACCCCACCTTTTTGCCTTTGTGGCCAATGCCCTTGAGTTATACAAAAATGTTCTTTCATTTACAATGTAGCGCGTCCCAGGATTGACCAAAGATATATTACGCCCCCCATGTAAGCTCAGTTTTTATTTATTTTATATTTGTATTAATATTAATTATGTTGCAATATCATACTTGTATAAGCTGTCAACAGCGCGAGATACAAAAACACGCCCTTATATTCGCAATCCACCGCGTCCCAAGTTACACTGCAGCTATTGCGCCCCCAATGTTTCTGCCAATCTTTCTGGTCGCTAAGCGGCGAGGTCCATTCAGCTCTGTTAACACTCTATTAACGAAAGCAACCTCACGGGACTTTCAGAGAAGGGAAATATTTAACTTGCGAAATTGTCTCTGGAAAAACAACGTCCCATGCGCTGGCACGGATTGTATTGTATGGGAGGTAGCCGTGATTAAACGATTCGCAAAAAATCAATCTGGAAAGCGTAAAACTTAACTCAGCACGTTCTGGAGTCTTGTTCTGTGGAGCGATGTGCCTTTAGTGTCTTAGTAATGGAATAGCCACTGTGTTCGGGATTTTGGATTTTACCAATATGGCAGGGAATGAAGTGCATTCGGATTACGGGTTATTTAAATGTGTTCGACGAGAATTCGGAAATTCCGCTACACGTGGATTATCGTGTTTCTTCGCCATGCGCCCAAAGTTTGGTTTGTTATATATTTTGTTCACGGTTTGTATCCAGCTATGCGCTTCGCAAAGTGATTTGACAGCTAACTCATCAGGGATCACTTTAGTGAGTCATGGAAATCACAGTGTTATTTCTGGTACCTCGTTAACGCAGTCGCCAGTAACGCTGAATATCGCCACTATAATATCGTTCAATAAATCCCGCCTGTTTTCAAAAGACCGCATACGGCCCTCAATAGATTACGCCATAGACGAGGTTCGTCGACGTCAGCTGCTTCCGCCCTGGTTACGTCTTAACGTCAGCTATCATGACAGCAAGTGTAACTCAAAAGACGCGCCTGTGGCTGCCTTCCACGTGTACATGCAGCGTAGCGTCGATGTCTTCATGGGACCCGTCTGCGACTATAGCTTGGCCCCAGTTGCTAGGTACGCCCCCTACTGGAACCTACCTGTGATAACGCCCGGGGGTTTCGCTCACGACTTCGGTTTCAATAAATCGCACCCGGAAGCTGAGTACTCGTCACTCACGCGAGTAGGAATGACGTTCAACTCTATGGCGTTGGCATTAACTCACACTATTCAAAAACATAAGTGGTCCAAAATAAAACTATTCTATGACGGTGAAGGTCACAGCGAGGTCATGCCTAGGTTCTGTTACTTGGCCGGAAGTGCGCTGATTTACTCGATCAAGGATATGACGTCACTAGAACATGACTTCTTCTTGATGCTGCCCGACAACGACAACGAGCGGATGTTGAAAGAAAAAGTGGGGAATAATTTCGCAAGTATGTGCCAGTTTTCTTCATGAGTTCTGTCTTTAATTTCGTATTTGCAGTTCAGAGAAATGCATCTTTTGAATTCAAACATGGTTTTAATGCCATTACGATGCACGATGCGCTATGATGCATATTTCACATGGTTTAATCGCAAACAGACAAACAGACAGACAAACATACAGACAGACATACAAAGAGATAAAGAAACTGACAGACGGTTCATTCAATCCTTGATAAAAGTACATCGTTTATAGACAAAACTAAATGAATACAAACACTATTATGTCATCATAATATTCGTTCGCAAATATCACTGAGCGAAGAAAAACAGTATTTCATTATGTCTTATTTGTTTTTAAATATAGAAAGTCTCGTTAAGTCAATAAAGTTATTGGGACCGATACAAATAGTCCAAATGACGATAATTCGAATGAAACATGTTCACGGTATAACGAGTCGAAACAGACAGATCTATATTCTAAGACGGTTCATTAGCAACATGCAATGTTTTTTTATATACGCGACGGTATTGTACAATGTCGAAATGTTTCAAAACGTTGACGTACCTATCGAAATCATAACATGTTGCCAATTTGTTAGCAAGTTCGGTCAAAAACGTCGAGTTTGTCATTTTGAAGCCTTGTCCCGCTTTCTTTATCTGTAACGAGCAATATGAGGACAGGGTTGTTGCATCAAATGCATTTCGAGGAATATCTCTGCCAATAAATTGCATTATTATTTCGGTTGAAACGTTACAGACTGTATTTTACAGAGCATTCGTTGCTATTTGAGGTCCCGGATTTAATACAAATGTTGCTTTCGATGTGTCTATTAATACCTAAATTCCTTGCTCGCATAGTAAGCTTTATTAAGTTAGGGATTCACCGAAAACATGATTGTAAAGAATATTTGTTATACATTGTTATTCTTCTTGCATTAAACCTAGTATTGGGCTGATATTCTTAATAAACCCCAATTAAACGTTGCTGTTTGTCTTTAAATATGCAATCTAACGCATACGAACGTTAATGAGATTATAATCATCCAAAGCAAATACGCAATCTAACGCATACGAACGTTAATGAGATTATAATAATCCAAAGCAAATATGCAATCTAACGCATACGAACGTTAATGAGATTATAATCATCCAAAGCAAATACGCAATCTAACGCATACGAACGTTAATGAGATTATAATCATCCAAAGCAAATATGCAATCTAACGCATACGAACGTTAATGAGATTATAATCATCCAAAGCAAATATGCAATCTAACGCATACGAACGTTAATGAGATTATAATCATCCAAAGCAAATATGCAATCTAACGCATACGAACGTTAATGAGATTATAATCATCCAAAGCAAATATGAAATCTAACGCATACGAACGTTAATGAGATTATAATCATCCAAAGCAAATATGCAATCTAACGCATACGAACGTTAATGAGATTATAATCATCCAAAGCAAATATGCAATCTAACGCATACGAACGTTAATGAGATTATAATCATCCAAAGCAAATATGCAATCTAACGCATACGAACGTTAATGAGATTATAATCATCCAAAGCAAATATGCAATCTAACGCATACGAACGTAAATGAGATTATAATCATCCAAAGCAAATATGCAATCTAACGCATACGAACGTTAATGAGATTATAATCATCCAAAGCAAATATGCAATCTAACGCATACGAACGTTAATGAGATTATAATCATCCAAAGCAAATATGCAATCTAACGCATACGAACGTTAATGAGATTATAATCATCCAAAGCAAATATGCAATCTAACGCATACGAACGTTAATGAGATTATAATCATCCAAAGCAAATATGCAATCTAACGCATACGAACGTTAATGAGATTATAATCATCCAAAGCAAATATGCAATCTAACGCATACGAACGTTAATGAGATTATAATCATCCAAAGCAAATATGCAATCTAACGCATACGAACGTTAATGAGATTATAATCATCCAAAGCAAATATGCAATCTAACGCATACGAACGTTAATGAGATTATAATCATCCAAAGCAAATATGCAATCTAACGCATACGAACGTTAATGAGATTATAATCATCCAAAGTAAATATCGAAACTGTTAAAGCATTCAATACATTAACTTCAAATACGTGTGTTAAATATTTATTCTTGAAGTACGTCTAAATGCCTATCTAAATCATAAAATATTGCCGAATTGTTAGCATATTCGGTCAAAAACGTCGAGTTAAAACCTTTGTCATTTAGAGACCTTGTCCTGCTTTCATTATCTATAACGAGCAATACGATGACAGATTTACTGCAATGAATGCATTTATCGGAATGTCTCCGACTATAAATTGCGTTATTATTGCCGTTCCGATGTTAGTGTGTGATGTCCTGTATTCAATAAATCTTCCGTTGTTTAACACCATCTCTTTCACGCTAAGTGTTAATAGGGAAGTATTAAAATCCGGAATCGAATATTTGTTGTACAAATCTAATTTATTCTATAAAAAAAGAATGTGTTATTTGTTGCTCGTAAAACCATTTCCGTGGATGCTAAGCGTGAATACATGAATGCACATTGGAATCACTAAAACCATGAATCGATCTTTTGTTCTAAAATTGTGTTTCTATTAGCGTTTAAACATGGTATTGCGTTAATATTCTTATATTTACCCAATTACAATTGTTTTGATATACCCACTCCGTCGGTCTCATGCTAAGCGTCATTGCGTTCGTGAATCATCAACACCGTTTATAGAATGTTTGTTATACCATATGCTTTTTTTAGCATTTAAACATTGTATTGTGTTTATATTCTTAACTCAAAATTTATTTGATTCATTTGCCTTTTATATACCCAATTCCAGGCGTATTGTAGTTGGTAATCAGCAAAAGCAATGATCAAATCGGTTGGAAAAGAAGCTAACGTATCATCAAAAATATACAGATTAGTTTCATAATATGTATTCCTCAAATACTTCAACATGCCTATCAAAATAGTAACATGTTGCCGATTTTGTTAGCATATTCGGTCAAATATGTCGATTTTTTCATTAAGAGACCTTGTCCTGCTTTCATTCTCTATAACAAGCAATACACTGACAGAGTTTCTGCATTAAATGCATTTCTCGGAATGTCTTCGCCTATAAATTGCGTTATTATTGCGGTTCAGATGTTACAGATTGTATGTTACAGCGCATATGTATGTTACAGATTGTATGTTACAGCGCATATGTATGTTACAGATTGTATGTTACAGCGCATATGTAGCTTTGTAATGACCCGGATTCAATAAATCTGTCGTGTTCTATGCGTCCGTTAGTAACCAATTCCTCGCTCACGTATGAAGCTTAATTGAGTTAGGGAATCACCCAAAACAACGAATATAAAAAAGATTTTGATATAAAAAAAGTTATTTTTCTAGCATTAAAACATAAGATTTGTTTTAATACTCTTAATATAACTACACATGTAATCCAATATTGTTTTGATTATTGTACTGTTTATGTTCCCAATACCAAAGCGCATACAAAGCGTTTATATGATCGGATATTATCACATGCAAGGATTGAAACTGTTATAAAACGTATGCATATGATCATACAAGCCATTTAAGTTTCATAACATATATTCCTCAAATAGGCGACATGCCTAAACGAGTATAAATCCAAACATTGGAAAATTTGTTAGCATATTCGGTCATCTGCAATATCTCCATATTATCATAGAAATTTTACTTTTTTCTTAATATTTGTTCTTGAAATATATCGACGTGGCTATCGTTCTTATCGTTTTGCGAACGTGTAAGCATATTCAGTCGAAAATGTCGAGTTTGCCGTTTAAAAACCTTGTCCCGCGTTCATTATCTATAACGAGAAACACGCGGAGAGATTTGCTCATCAAATGCATTTCTCAGAATGTCTCTGCCTATAAATTGCGTTATTATTGCAGTTCATATATTACAGATTTTATGTTACAGCGCCTTGGCTAGTGTGTGAGGTCCCAAGTACGATAAATCTGCCCGTTTAATGTGTCGTTTTATACGACAAAACCTTGAATGCATAATTTTCGGTAATACGTTCGAGATACACAAAAATAATGTATCGAATAATGGTTATAAATGCGTAATTTGTTTCATTTCTATTCTTAGCGTTAACATATAAACTGCGTCCATCCAATGCCTTAATGCCTTTGGGAATCGTCAGTGATTATATTGTGTTATAAAATTGTATTTTTTAAACATTAAAATATTGTATTGGGTTAATGGTCTTATATTTTTCGTTCTCAAAGCGTTAGTGAATAATCAAAACCATAAATCGAATATTTGTTATAAAACTCTGTTTACCCAATCTGTCACACGCTTAGCGTTAGTTCGCTGGGGAATCACACAAATTATGACTTGATATTTTGTTACAGAAATAAATGTTTTGAAACATTAAAACATTGCATAATTTTTATATTATTAATATACCCGATTAAATATTATCTTTGTATACCCAATCCCTCGCTCGCATGCTATTCGTTAATGTTTTAAGGACATACCAAAACTATGAATCTAATATTTGTTCTTAGCGTTTAGTTATGCAAAAAAAACGCATATATATATTAGGCGTGTCGTGGGAAAACCGGGCTTAATGCATATGCTTTTAGTGTCGTCCCGGATTAGCCTGTGCAGTCCGGCTAATCCAGGACAGCACTTTCCGCTTTTGTGGTAATTTATGTTTCAAGGCAGTCTCTTCTAAATATAAATTCACTGTATGTGGATTAGCCTGTGCGGATAATAAAAGTTAAGAACAAACATTGCTTTTAAACGAACAATTAGCCAGTTTTTAATCACCAAATAGTTTTGTCTGTACAAGCGGAAATACTTGTTTATACGTTGAAGTGACAGTTGGTTAAGGTTAAACAACACTAATAAACGATGCAAAAGTCGACACCAGTACTTATTGATTTATTTCATATTGAAGTGTTTCCTTCGTCATGTTTATGATTTTTCTGTTTGCTTTCAAGTTGTATTGTCACTTTGACCTGGTTATGTTGAAAATAATTGATTTGAAAGATATTACATACACAATTTAAAGCATGTTTCGCATTGTCGAATTATACCAATTATCTCGCTTCCATACTACGCGTTAGCGTTCCATACCTCGTTAGGGAATCTCGCTTCCATACTACGCGTTAGCGTTCCATACTTCGTTAAGGAATCATGAATCGAAAATATTACTTTATAAAAACATGTTCTTCCTCATGGTATTTTCAGCACAATACATCGAATTAACACGACTCTAACTGGGTAACTAATTCTCGTAATCGAGGTGTCATATATTCCTGAAAAAAGACCCTCACATGCAAACGTTTGAAAGAATAATCGTCGTCGTCGTCGTCGTCGCTGTCATCATTATCGTCGTCATCATCATCATCATCAGCAGCAGCAGGAGCAGCAGCAGCGTCATCGACATCTTTATCATCTACTTCTTCCTCATCATCATAACTTTCATCATCATCATCTTCATCATCTTCTTCTCCATCATAATCATCATCATATTCATTATAATACATTGTGTTGTATCTTTACTATTGCATACAATTCTAACAATAATCAACTTTACGTCATAAACGGGAATGGCCAAATTTACCAACTGTCATTATCTACATTTTATTCGCGCAATAAATTGATATAATTGAACTATTAACGCTAATTTGGTCAGATAAACGGTCATTTACTGGACAATGTGAACGATTCGGCTGTTACATAATCGGTCGTCTACGATAAAAAGGAAACTTCTGACTAAACGCTTTTTAGACAAATAATAATAGCCATTACAAAATTGCTCTGCCTTACGATGTTTAAATTCTGGTACTAGACCATGGTTATGTCTGATAAATTCCACTGCGATTGCCGGACGATAGCATTTTCTTTTATTATTTCTTCCGCTGTTTTATCATGAATGTATTCATTCATTTTGTAATCTGCTGTGATAGTATGTCTTAAACTGAAAAGAATTATTAAAAATATAAAAAATGCAATGAATATTTTGCATCGGGGTTTAAACATAATATTAATGCAATAAGCAAATTAAAAGTTTGCGAATAATAGTTTGCACAGAGACATGGGCATTATATGACTGTAATTTACATTAGAAATGTTTGCGAACGATATTTTGCGTGTAACTATATATAATATTCTTTGTATATCACCGTAATTTGCAATCGAAATGTTTGCGGATACCGGTGATATTTTAGATTTAGCCATTTACATTGAATCATTGTAATTTAACAAGTGAATGTTTGCGAATACCGGTGATATTTTAGATTTAGCCATTTACATTGAATCATTGTAATTTAACAAGTGAATGTTTGCGAATACCGGTGATATTTTAGATTTAGCCATTTACATTGAATCATTGTAATTTAACAAGTTTTGCGAATACTTTTTGCATTTAACCGTTTACATTTTATTACTATTATACTTAGCAAAATATTGGACGATTTCAATACAAAACACGTAGATAAAGTTTTCAATCTGATTTACTACTATGTATGTATAATGCGAACGATTGCGATGAATATTTTGCGTCGAGTGTTTGACATAATATAACTGCCACGTTCAATACGCAAGTTTGCAATGAAATATATTGACACCGATACTGTAATTGGCCGTACGACGAGATTTGGTTGACAATGTGTTTAGCCCTTCAGATAGCTAGTACATAAATGTATTGATGGAGTGGTCATAGAAAACAACACGCGTATGCTGTCAACGATGTGTGTCGGGGTTTGTCATAAGAAATGCGTCGTTTTGAATCACATAGAATACCGTTAATGTACGCATTAACAGTCGGCGAATTAATCTAATATATATTGCATCGAGTCATATACAACACTGAAATTGCAATAGGTGTCATTGAGGAACTAACATAATATTTATGTACTTTTCAATATGAAAATTAGAAATGCTGTTAACCAGTAGACGAACATAGATCGTTCGGCCTTTCTGTTTGTCCAAGATTGTTTGTCCAAGGATTTTAAGTAAATCGATTGCATTATAGAATCATGTGCTATTATTTACCACTGAAATGTAAGCCATTAATAGGTCAACTCAGTCATTGATTGACAAGTATCTACTGGTCAATTCGCAATTGATCGTCATAGCATCACTAATATAATTAATGAAAAACAGAGAAACAACGTCATTTGATTAATTTTGATAGCCATCATCGTTTCAGTTTTCCGACCTTCCTCAATATAAAACAATACAACAATACTAAAAAACACATCTTGGATGCATTATCTGAGACTATAGCTCCACTAAGGATGAATTTTAAAGTTTGAAAATTTAATGATAAATGCGCCAAAAAAATGATCTTTGCAAATGTTCAGAAGGAAAAAAATAGAGAACAAGAACGACGCATGCCATTAAATTAATAATGTTATGCTTATACATATAGATAACAAACATTGTTTCACATTTTAATATTTCTGGAGCTAATTTTAATTTATTAATATGATTTTGAATTTGAAGAAATAGAGGTTATTTGTTGAATGCAGTGTAAGGTCGTATTTTATTTCATGAGTGGTCATAGCCACGAGTGAAAATATCTAGTTTTTATGACAACGAAGGAAATAAAATACAATTTTGCACTGTATTAAACACAATTTTTTTATTTCATGCTTTTGAACGATCAATAAAAAAAATGGGCGAGATACGCTGAAGCGTCAAAAGTTGTGTGTATTATGACGTCATAAATATGACGTCATTATGATTCCGAAATTGTCGATCACTGTTGTGGTGGGAAAATAGTGTCACCCTTACTCCGTCGTTGTCGCTTAATTATATTTGTATTGATTTTTATTATGTGTTTTCTGTTGTTTAAAAAGGCCGATGTTTGCACTTACGATTAGGGTATCCACACACTTTCATCAAAAAATAAACGTGGCGCGTCGTGGGAAAACCGGACTTAATGCATGTGCGTAAAGTGTCGTCACGGATTAGCCTGTGCAGTCCGCACAGGCTAATCCGGGACGGCGCTTTCCGCTTTTATGGTATTTTCTGTTTCAAGGAGGTCTCTTCTAAACATAAATCCACCGTAGGCGGAAAGTGCCGTCCCGGATTAGCCTGTGCGGACTGCATTATGCATTATGCATTATGACCGGTGTTCTCATGACACGCCACAAACATAAAAAATCAAAGCTAAAAGTAGTTCCATATAACCAAGAGTGAAATGATCAAACGTTATCATTTCACTCGACCTAGCGTGAAATGATCGGGTTATCAATCACTGGTGTTCTCCACTCATTCAACGCATATCATGAAATAAAATGGTATGTTTACTGGAGTTATTTCACATGCTTGCACGCTCATTATACCACTGTAATTCACTATGCCAGAACTGCACGAGAAGAAATCGCTCATAATCTTTCCTATCAATCATTTAATGTCATTTCGGGTCGCCCATGTGATATTTTACTGTCACAAGAGAAGAATGAATTTCGATTATCGTTCTTGTTATGTCATATCTGATATTTTCAGCTGTCACTAACATCGTTTTTATCGTTTATATTACATGGTTGCTAGTCCGGAACTCTTTTTAAGTCAATACATTGAGCATTGTTTTTATGTGGCTTATTTGTTATGTTTATCTTCAATTTGTTCCAGTCCAAAACTTCGTTTTTTATTAAAATAAATGTTAGTTAAACCTCGATGTTTCAAAACCTTAAATACGCATTAGCAATGATAAAAACCTACTTATTTAATAGAAAACATCAAAGAACTTGTTCCGAATTTCCCCTTGCTTCTTTTAAGCAGCACCCTGTACCTTTTCTGATCCTAGAGCATGCCCTAAATCCAGTCCGCACACTGAATGTCATGTGCCTTTTCTGATCCTAGATCTTGCCCTAAATCCAGACCGCACACTGAATGTCATGTGCCTTTTCTGATCCTAGATCTTGCCTTAAATCCAGTCCGCACACTAAATGTCATGTGCCTTTTCTGATCCTAGAGCATGCCCTAAATCCAGACCGCACACTAAATGTCATGTGCCTTTTCTGATCCTAGAGCATGCCCTAAATCCAGACCGCACACTAAATGTCATGTGCCTTTTCTGATCCTAGATCTTGCCCTAAATCCAGTCCGCACACTGAATGTCATGTGCCTTTTCTGATCCTAGATCTTGCCCTAAATCCAGTCCGCACACCAAATGTCATGTGCCTTTTCTGATCCTAGATCTTGCCCTAAATCCAGACCGCACACTAAATGTCATGTGCCTTTTCTGATCCTAGATCTTGCCCTAAATCCAGACCGCACACTAAATGTCATGTGCCTTTTCTGATCCTAGATCTTGCCCTAAATCCAGTCCGCACACTAAATGTCATGTGCCTTTTCTGATCCTAGATCTTGCCCTAAATCCAGTCCGCACACTAAATGTCATGTGCCTTTTCTGATCCTAGATCTTGCCCTAAATCCAGTCCGCACACTAAATGTCATGTGCCTTTTCTGATCCTAGATCTTGCCCTAAATCCAGTCCGCACACTAAATGTCATGTGCCTTTTCTGATCCTAGATCTTGCCCTAAATCCAGACCGCACACTAAATGTCATGTGCCTTTTCTGATCCTAGATCTTGCCCTAAATCCAGACCGCACACTAAATGTCATGTGCCTTTTCTGATCCTAGATCTTGCCCTAAATCCAGACCGCACACTGAATGTCATGTGCCTTTTCTGATCCTAGAGCATGCCCTAAATCCAGTCCGCACACTGAATGTCATGTGCCTTTTCTGATCCTAGAGCATGCCCTAAATCCAGTCCGCACACTGAATGTCCTGTGCCTTTTCTGATCCTAGATCTTGCCCTAAATCCAGTCCGCACACTGAATGTCATGTGCCTTTTCTGATCCTAGATCTTGCCTTAAATCCAGTCCGCACACTAAATGTCATGTGCCTTTTCTGATCCTAGATCTTGCCCTAAATCCAGACCGCACACTGAATGTCATGTGCCTTTTCTGATCCTAGATCTTGCCCTAAATCCAGTCAGCACACTGAATGTCATGTGCCTTTTCTGATCCTAGATCTTGCCCTAAATCCAGTCCGCACACTGAATGTCATGTGCCTTTTCTGATCCTAGATCTTGCCCTAAATCCAGTCCGCACACTGAATGTCATGTGCGTTTTCTGATCCTAGATCTTGCCCTAAATCCAGTCCGCACACTAAATGTCATGTGCCTTTTCTGATCCTAGATCTTGCCCTAAATCCAGTCCGCACACTGAATGTCATGTGCCTTTTCTGATCCTAGATCTTGCCCTAAATCCAGTCCGCACACTGAATGTCATGTGCCTTTTCTGATCCTAGATCTTGCCCTAAATCCAGTGCGCACACTGAATGTCATGTGCGTTTTCTGATCCTAGATCTTGCCCTAAATCCAGACCGCACACTGAATGTCATGTGCCTTTTCTGATCCTAGATCTTGCCCTAAATCCAGTCCGCACACTAAATGTCATGTGCCTTTTCTGATCCTAGATCTTGCCCTAAATCCAGTCCGCACACTGAATGTCATGTGCGTTTTCTGATCCTAGATCTTGCCCTCAATCCAGTCCGCACACTGAATGTCATGTGCCTTTTTCACCATGATCGATTCTTCGGTTATTCCCGTGGCAGACATGATTTATTGATTTTAATTATTTTAAATTGATGTCATTTTAGGATAGCAATTGATATATTAGTTCGCATTTTATGGTTTCAAAAGTCGAGTCGATTCAATTGTGTTCAGATTAGCTATGCGTCCTCGATGTATAAGCTTCAACTGTGTTCAGATTAGCTATGCGTCCTCGATGTATAAGCTTCAGTTGTGTTCAGATTAGCTATGCGTCCTCAATGTATGAGCTTCAATTGTGTTCAGATTAGCTATGCGTCCTCAATGTATAAGCTTCAATTGTGTTCAGATTAGCTATGCGTCCTCGATGTATAAGCTTCAATTGTGTTCAGATTAGCAATGCGTCCTCGATGTATAAGCTTCAATTGTGTTCAGATTAGCTATTCGTCCTCGATGTATAAGCTATGTTGTGACTACCCAGCGAAATGCCTTCGTTTTAAAATAATTTATGTAATTACAAACTATCACTAAAAAGTATTAATATTTAAATGTTGATATTTTTGTATTGTGTGTTGATTAGTTTATTTGCCCATTGTATTTGTTTATGGTACGATTGCTAACAGAATATTACACAGCTACCTTAATACTAAAAAAACAAACAAACTAATTACTATTAAAAGCTGTATACGACCATTTTGAATACCTTAGAAATTAGAACAAAAGTATTAAAAAATGCTTATTTTTTAAAACCAATATGTACTAAAACGACATAATGCGATAATGATTACATATTTCCAACAATTATTTAAATTGATCTTTATAACTTAAACTATTGAACTATTTCTTCGATTCTGTCAGTTTGTAATGTTATTAAATGTGTTACTTACCAGTCATTCGATATCATAATGTAACAAATCATTAAAATGTCTAGATGTACCATCACATATCAAAAGGCAGAAAATAAATGTATACTCATCTGGAAAAGCAACACAAAGGTGACCCTACGAAGTTTTATCTAGTGGTTAATGCGAGACGTCAGTTCTAGAGTTTATGCCAAAATACAAATCTTATAAACGCACATAAATGTTATTGTTTGGGAGTGCTGTTAGACTTTTTAAGGCAATGGTTCCACGATTAGCGTCAACATAAATTGTCCGCGTGAATAACGGAATGGAGTATCAGTCCAAATCTGTTACAGTTTTTGACACAGTTTTTGGCACAGTTTTTGACACAAACGCACACATATCTCTTTTCGTTTTTCTCCAAAAATGTTGGTTGCGTTTATGCTTCGAAATTAAATTGAATTTAGAATGATTTTCTGTATAACATCGAGACAATAAAATGCGATAACTCAGTAAACCACCGTGTACTTAATTATATCTTTTTCTCTTTTGTTATCAAGTCGGTGACCCCAGTTTTAATTATATTAGCTGCTTTTGGTTTGTGTTTGGATCGTGTTGTTTATATGTGGTGTCTTAAATTTGCAAATCGGTCATTTATCCTAAATAACTAATAATACACCACTGATTATGACGTGTGTTAGTCTCATGATACCAATCGAATGGCGATAAAAGAACAACCTTAACACTACAGCAGTGCAACCAAAAGAGGGATGAGTTTAATCCCAGACAACATGTAGCTTATATAATAGTTTTGAACAAGCACCAGTATCTTTGTTGTTACCGTATCTTGAGAAAACGAATGCATATCCTGCCATGTGTGCGTGTGATAGCGTATTAAAGACAACCAAAATAATCCGTGTACTTCATCAAAATGTAAAGTATAGTACGTCAGAGAGTGTTAGGGGTGTCACAATATACCGGTATATTGGTATATTGCAATATTTGATTCTGCAATAAAATATTGCAATATGAATGTCCATACCAAAATATTGCATTTTGTATTTTTAAAGTTATGTGTTTTTTTTCATGTTATAAATACCTCGATCACCAAACTTTTGACTGAATTTAATCCGGCTTATTGTGAGCGATAAACAGTTGAAATCTAGTACCATTGGTGTAGTTGCTAATTTTGTAGAGATGAAGGTAAACAACCAGACCATCATAGACAGTACCAGTGACCAAAAATATTCCATTTGTATTTGGTATACATTTATTCTATTGATTATGCGTGCTTAATAATGCATTAAACTTGATACATTGTTTCCAGTTAAAATAAACAGCAAAATACATACATAGTTTATGCACAAACCTAACATACACCATGACTGGAGTATCTGCACATGTTAAAAATCGCTATATGTGTAATATAATATGTACAGTAAACAGCCATGCCAGGCGGTTTGAGAGTGTTGCTCATATTTGTTTTGCTTTTGTATCTGTTGTTTATATTTTGCTATTGTTGCGACAGTCATCAACATTGGTGATAAGTTAAACGTCATCCTGTAAAATATTGCACTGTTCATATTTTACCAGTCTTAAGCTTATTAAATACAAAAATACAAAGGTCACACTATATTGCAATACATATCGCGATAAATTAAAAAATATCGCAATATATCGCGATATGGATTTCTAATATCGTGACACCCCTAGAGCGTGTCACAACCCCAATAGCCAATTTACTTCATCCGAATATAAATGATAGTACGTTGCATGTAATGAATAGTATTTTGCAGTTCTGATGAATATGATGTCGTCTGTGCGTGTGACAATGCTGTGCAGACACCTAACCTACCCATTATGCGTCAACAATATGATTAGAATTGATTAGAATTGTACGCACTGATGCATTGATGCATCTGCTGTCATCGCGTCCGTCAATTGTGCTTGAGATAGTCAAAGTCAAATGCGGTTTTCAAAGTGTGTTAACGTGTACTGCAAGCTCAGAGTACATCCCTTGCATATCTATTATACAATTGGTCTGCCCACGAAACATATATCAGATAAAAAACATACAATACCCTTGTTAATAATGTCCCAACATTTCCATACAGTACGTCCGATCATCGGAAACTCAACTGATCAAGCCATACAGTGCCTTTGTCAATAACGCCCCGAAGTTTTAAACCATTTGGTCTCGTCGGCGTACGTATATCAGATTAAGTTTGGTACAGTCCCACATGTAGTTTTTAGTCCCTTGACTAAAAACATCAGATCAAGTAAGACATGGTCCTAGTTAACAATCACTTAACACATCATTGGAGGCGTATCATTGAGTGCACACCAAGTCTTCTTTAACAAGTTAAACCCGGTAAAAGTTAAAATATTAAAAGGCTCAAACAAATTAGGGGCACACCGATATTCTGCTGTATACAGTTTTGCACGATTATGCTTAATAGCCTGTTGACGACTCAAGCCCCGTACACTTGCATAAACTTCTTTTTCTATCCACTTATTGCATGTCATGCTATCAATATGCGTATGTTTGCAATAAAATTACACTAAACACGAGCCAAACTACATGTACTAAGGGCGCTGCTGCAACAAGTTAAACACGGTCTTGGTTAAACTGAAGGTTCGAAACATTGTTCGCACATCAATGTGCTGCTGAATCAAGTTAAGCAGGCCCTAGTTAATAATCCCTTCAGACCTTTCAAACCATGTGGTGGAAATAAATTCATTCAAGTTGCATATAACTTGGTTTCCGAGCCAGTGAGCCACTCAGTGCATGCCATCTATGTTATAAATATGTTTGCTACAACCAGCAATTCAAACCATTGGGGCGCATCGATGTACTGCTTAATAAAGCTTGGCAGGTCCTGCTCAATAATTCCCGGATCCTTCAAACCTTTGGAGGCATACACGTCAGCACTATATCAGGCGCGGATGGGCCTGTTAGATAATTCCCTTGTGATTTGATGCACATATGTTTGCACGGAGAGCAGCCTATACATCAAGATGTGAATGATCACCGTCAATTTCAGTAGCAATTCCACTTCGTTTTCTCTTATGTTTGAAGTAGCAGGAGGTAGCAGTAACATTGTATTTGCAAGCTTGGAAAAAAAATTCTGCAATAACTTTTGGTGCGAACAGACACCGATTAAGGTCAAAGTTTGTTTATCTCTTGTGTTACGGGAAATTTCTGAAGAGATGAACACCAGGAGGGAAAAATAAAAGTGGAAAATATGGGCATCGGAAAAATAACAAAAAAATACGAAAAGTAATATTCTTTTTTTTTTTAAATATATGCTTATTTTGGACTTTATATAATTCACTGATTTCGATTAAATGTGTCTTCATTATTTTCTTATAATGATTAATGAAGCAAATGAACTTGTATAATGCACCTCACCTTTTAAATCTCATGAGCTTTTGATTCGTGATTGATCACTTTACGCACTTCATTATTGTGAGCGGAAAAAGGGTTACATTACACCAATATTTTTTTTTCATACACGGAATGCCGCTACGATTGCTGTCTCAAATTTTATTTGTATTTACTTTCTGGGATATTAAGGTGAGGAGCACAAGAAATAAAATAAAAAATTGGCTTAAGCGTCCACTTCATTGTGTATGCGCTTAAATTTAAATATGTGCCAACAGTTTGGATATAAGCATACGCCAAAGTAGATATTTGATATTTATTAAGTTTTATGTTGTCCACACCGATTAAGCGCCCGCGTTGTGTGTGTGCGCTTAGAAACAAATATGTGCAATTACTTATAAGCATACACTAAAGTAGATATTTGATATTTATTAAGTTTTATGTTGTCCACACCGATTAAGCGCCCGCTTTGTGTGTGTGCGCTTAGAAACAAATATGTGCAATTACTTAATAAGCATACACTAAAGTAGATAACTGATATGTATTAAGTTATTTGTTATCTTGTTTACATAGCTCGGGCGATCATAAACCCTAATATATATATCTGATTTACATCATGGTTTATTATAATTGTATTGCCTTATGTATCGTATTTTGGTGATAAGGGTTTCTCATCTGGTTATGCGGCTACAGTTCACATATTTTAATTTGTTTTATATAGTTTTAAATATGCTCGTTGTGGAGTGATTGATGACTATGCATTTAAACATATTTAATTTCATTATTTCATTTTAGAATACATATTACATAATTAAATGTATTTCGTATATGAAAGTACAGCACTGTATTCTATTGAACATTTTATTGGTAATAACAGCATTAAAGAAACCAAAACTAAAGTTACAGTTGTGATAAAGTATGCAGATATTTATCCAAAGTCATGGCTGTTTTGGTTGGTATCACGTATATAACAGCTTAATTGTGATACTTCAGCATCATACATTGTTTTATCTTTGGTAACAATGAAACACTGCATCAAGTATTAAGCATGCGCACTGGAGATGGTTTAATTTAAGGCTCCACATGGATATAAAAAATAATGAAACTACAACTGCATCAGTAATTATAGGGAAACTCGTATTTAAACTAAATAGCTTTTACTTAAGGCAAGTGACCACATTATGCATCGAGAAACGGACACAAGCTACTAAATGTATATGGGACCACTGCCTTGGAACTGTCAATGCAAAGCATTACTGACATTTGCTCCTCTGCTATGTAGCCGTTTACCTCGAAGACTTTATTAAATAAATTATTTATTCCATGGGGTGCAATGACCTAAGGACGTTTATTCAAGAGTTCTGTTTTGGCATAGGTCCCAATATATAAGGCTTAATTTAGATTGTTTGGTCGCAGATTCCGAATACATATAATTGCTTTATTTGTATGCCCGAATTCTTGTTGGCAGTAGTTCGTTGCCATTGTGCATTATATTGAGTAAGGAAATGTTCGTAGCATTTATTGATTGGTGTTCATGGCTGAAACGTGTATTTAATCATACAAATAAACATTAATACGCTATAATAGCTGTTCCTTATGCAGTTATATAGAACGATTAGTAATAACTTTCTCTGTAAGCGTTATTTGTTTTGAATCAATTTTTTAAAAGTGCCTATAAGCGAAGTATTAGTGTATACCACAGTTGACCGAAAATTGTGTATTTGTAACACACCCATAAAAGGTCGTACCTGTTATTCAACTTGTTTCAACTAACTTGAATGATACATTAATTTCAGACACTTCAATAAAAAAATCCATGTTTTCCACCGACCGTTCCTATTGGGTGCTTATACAGGTTTCTTTCTTGCTGATGCAAATGGAGTTTGGTATATTATATATGAGCCACATTTGCAGAGGTTTAATCATTCCAGTCACGACTTCCTGTACTGATTAAGCAATCGTGCAGCTGCACATAAGAATCTAGACAATCAAACACAACGAAAAACTAAATGGAAAATTATGTTTCCGTGGTAAACATATGGGCGTAGTTTGCAACCGTCGTCAGTCGTCGTTTGCTACTCGTATAACATGCTTGATTCGTTGATGTCACCTCGCCATTGGCGAGGTAATTGTCTGCGAAAGGTTGTAAAGATATACTTTATTTTCTGAGGTTCACAGTATTGAATATTAATAAAGCTCGTTTCATTACATCAATAATATGATACTACTCCGAAAACGTCTCAGCACATGTCAAGATGGTCCTGCAATTTACGGACTTGCATAAAATCAAGCTATATTTGTTATAACTGTATACATTTTAATATTCTGACGCTGCAAATATAGTAGAGATGGTCATATTAAAAACCTTATGTCCTTTACTTTAGAAAGGTGGAATGCTTCACAGCATTGGTATGGTCATTATTTGTACAACGAAATGGGGGTTTAAACCGGTGTTATACGGCACTGAATCTTTTGCCCAAAAATTAATCATTATTTTTGGGCCAGGTAAATACATGTTACCATCATGGCATTGCTATTACAGACAGGCATACATGGCATTGCAATGCATACTCTGCAATTTAGGAATCCAAGGTGTTTTATTGTCAATGATTCTCAATACAATTAAAGGTATGTGTGTAGTTAATAAAGTAGATAGCATTCATAGCGTCTAGTTACCATATAAATTGTCCGTATTTTGAACCAGAACATTCAAAATTAGTTTGGATTCATGCCCAGCAAACACTTGCACATAACAACTGTGTCGATCAATCACAATTGTGACCATTCAGCGCCGACAATGAGAGAAGGACATACCTAGTGGTCGGAATCTGTTATATATCATGTCGCCACATTTCTTGTGATGATGGATCGAATATCGTCCAAATTTCTAAATTGGTATCTCTGTATGGCAGCTACATTTGTCGACAATAGACCACAAATAACAAATCTCTTGCGCTAAATATCTGACGTTACTGATTGTATTGTAAAAGTTCATATGTACGCTAAAGGGACGGTTTCACAGATTTTGGCTGTGAAAAGATATTGTTTTCTTAAATTGACTTTCTCCTGTTCAATAATACATTTAGTGTTTATATTACACGGGTTGAAAAACAAATTGCAAAGTTAAACTTTTGACGAATATCTGTTATTTTTCGAGAAATGTCTGCTACCTGGCAGACATATCCTGTGAACATTTTACTTAAAAAGGCAAAACAGCAAAGCAGACAAAAAGTCTTGTTTTAAAATTCCAGTTTTAGAGAAATGTTTTTCCATCCAAAAACTGTGACACCGTCCCTTCAATACAATAGCATCGTACCATATAACGGGCAATGGTGTTCGTCGTTATATACAGGTGCAACTTCATTTGCTGTTTGTAAACGAGCGCATTAGTATTTTGAAGCGACTTCGACGACTTCTTGCAAATGTTTGTCGATGCAGAATAAAACTTATATTCAGCATTGTGCTTGTATTTTATTTCTGTATTGTATAATGTATTACATAATGAAGAAACCAACCAACGTAATACGATTTAAATAAAAATTAAAATGATAAATGTACACGTCAGTTTTACTGTTAATATACTATTTAAAACTGAAAGTGAAACTACTTAAAGCAACTTTTTAAGTAAATATACGTTTTACACGCCTCGGTTGACGATGGCCAACAATATTCGATTAGTGATTAAATACATCTGAAAATAATATGAGTTGTCATATTTTGGACATATCAGATATTAATTATTATTTCTAAAACGAATACTTATTTGAAATGTCTGGTACATTATCAATAGAGAAATTCTATTTTATGAACATGATGCAGGCATTTAATGCCATATTAATTGCAAAAACCATCTATACATAAATGTTTATTCGCCCGTAACCCGTTAATCTTGTAACACCATACCACCAAATTCGCACATCGCGATGATTCTATAAAGCTTGAACATATAAAATAAAGGTAAATTGAACGGTGTGAAATTCTCTTGCTCGTTGTCTATAATTATCGCAAGAGTGGTATGAAATATCCTTTTCTTATGTCCTATCGATATGTCATGATGGAATCCATGGGACAACACGCGTATCGCATTAGTGTGATATTTGTGTAAATGAACATATATGAAAATCAAGAGTTAAGGAAAACATCAATCACAATTGTATCAAGCACAACATGTCATATTTGCAAATCTGATCATTATGATATTGAACTCTCCGTGGAAATCTCATTTGTTTGCGATTTACTAATGCCGCCTATTCCGTATTGTGTTTCGATAAGAAGACTGTGCTGTAATTACCATAAATATATATTACTTGCGTACGCATTTCCTAACGACACAATGGTTCAAGATAACTGGAATTGTGCATATTCGTCACAAAACGCTCATCGTTTGTGACACACAGAAATAGATCTGCGATATATATGTTACCATTCTCGTATGCTTGTTTTAGACAAGTCAAAACTAATTTTGCATAAAATAAAAATATGTTGTTTACTGACCAACATTTCACGAAATAAGCACACTATTTACTTGTAAGCCATACTTGTAAAATAACCCATATTATAATAATATTCAAATGTAGATTGTGTACACTTTTCAGACAAACATGCAATGAATATCGTTCGCACTTTTATTCGAATAGTTTGCTAATATATAAATCAACTATCGAGTTAAACGTTTGGCTGTTAGAGCTAAAGATGAAAATCATTACGAAATATAACCTGATAATATTACATTTTAGAACACAATGTTTACACTATTTCGTTTGTATGCAATTTCCATTCCGGCCAATTCGCATTTAGACTGCATCGATTTAGCCATGACTCGATTCGATTCGATATTGTTTTCAAACATCATTTAGTTGAATATTCGATGAAATTCATTGTTTCCTTTTACAGGCTTGTTTTTGCGTATTAAATTTTATGAGTTCTGACTTTCAAAATAGTAAAGCTTTTTATTTGTTATTATTTGTGCCATTGAATTGTTTACAATGGACCCAATATATTAATAAAAATAGATAATAACAATGGAAAAATTGATGAGCAACTTTAACAACTAGTTCAATATAACAGCAACCATGATGCCAAGATCAGTTTACACAAACACCCTTATTTTAAATACCAGATTTAGGACAAATATTTATATATAAAATGTATAAAATAAAATTGAAACAAAAATGGTTAATTAAGTATCGATAATCGAATCGGATCATTCACAATCGAGTGATCTATGCATCGAAACAATCGTTGCAGCGCTAGTGACGTCATGTTCTCTTGCATCCATCATACGCGTGGCGTCATGTTCTCTTGCATCCATCATACGTGTGGGGTCATGCTGTCTTGCATCCATCATACGCGTGACTTTATGTTCTCTTGCATCCATCTTATGCGTGGTGTCATAGTTTAGTGCATCCATTAAACGCGTGGCATCATGTTCTATTGCATCCATCCTACGCGTGGTGTCATGTTTTGTTGCATCCATCATACGCGTGGAGTCATGTTTTGTTTCATCCATCATACGCGTGACGTCATGTTCCGTTGCACGATCATACACGTGACGCCATGTTCTACTGCATCCATCATATGATTTTATTACATATCTGAAACTGGATGCGATCACAAACATCACATAAACTGTGAAGAATAAGAATGTGACGTGTAAAGAATAAGATCTCAATTTTCACACATGTATAGAATGAGATCCTATTTTCCCCACATGTACAAACTATGATTTTTGAAAAGTATGGTCGTACAAAGCTATAATGACACTCACTGTGATACATTCGATACTACTTTACTCGTACGATGTTCTATCATTCATTCGTTATGTATTAGGGAGGTTTTCCATCAGAGACAGAAAACTGTTCTCGTTGTCAGTTTGGAGACGATAATTTGATTTATGACAAACTTGGCTTGCACTCCGTTAATGTTCTTTAATGTGTGCTCTCTCTCTGTGATATTGGGGAAAAATAAACGCCTTTGCACATCTTGTTTGTTCTTTGAGACGTTCAGTTTTACATTTCTATATAAACACACAGTGCGGTATATCAATTATTTATTATCATGATTTATTTTAATCATTTAAATTTTAATAACTATAACGCAGAATTCCCACCAATACCTGTGTTATCACTGTTTTATATTTCTATCAGCATCAGCTGAAATGTCTACAGAGTGTACTTCCGTTTTGACATCGACTTTTACAGATCTTGATTTCTGTTCCATATTTGCACCTAGCGGTTCACTAAAGCTATAGTAACACCCAATGGGATACTTTCGATCCTACTTTACTTTCATTATATCTTTTCGGCGATGTTCTATCATTCGTTATGTATTAAGGCGAGGTTTCCATTAAAGACAAACTGCTTCGCTCTTTGTTAGTTTTGTGGCGGTGATTTCATCTATGACAAACATGGCTATCTATGGAACGCCGGGACTGTCTTATGTTGTCTTCGGTTGTGTCGTTATGTTAGCAGTATATGTTATTATGTCAAACTTCAATGTTGTCTTGTCTGTATATCGGTTCATCTTGTCTACTCATAATGTGAGTTTGTCTTTCGCATGTGTTATTATGTTATGTACTCGTGTTGTTTTGTCAATGCAATGAGTTATCTTGTATGCAATGTGACTTGTTATGTCAAATTGTGTTGTTATGTTAAAATGTCGTTTGATCTTGTCAAGAGATCAAGTTAACATGTTAGTGTCATTATGTCATGTTTAAAAGTTGTAAATATATGCTGTTGATTTGTCCAGACAGCGTTTAATTTTGTCGAAAAACCGTGCTATCATGCCAAACCCACATGTTGTTTTGTCAATTATAAGTTTTATTTTGTTGTAACACTGTCTTATCATGTCTAAAGTAAATTCATTTTGATCATACGGTATGTTGTTTTGTTCAAATGACAAGTTGTTGTTGTTGAGATAAAAATAGCGTGCACTCAGCACAATGGCGGAAGGCACCGAACTTTGACACAATATCGACACGATTAGACATAAAAAACATGCGTGAAGGAGATTGAAGTCGATAAGTTAATTTGAGTTGTAGACATAATGACACGTCTTCTTGACACAATAACATATTCTTTTGACAATTTCACCTGATCATAGCACATGATGAAACAATATTTTAACAGAATGACACGTCTTTTTGACATAGTAACATATAGGTTTGACAAGTTCACCTGATTCTAGCACATGATGAAACACTATGTTAACATAATGACACGTCTTTTTGACATAGTAACATATAGGTTTGACAAGTTCACCTGATCATAGCACATGATGAAACACTATGTTAACATAATGACACGTCTTTTTGACATAATAACATATTAGTTTGACAAGTTCACCTGATCATAGCACATGATGAAACACTATGTTAACATAATGACACGTCTTCTTGACATAATAACATATGTTTTGACAAGTTCACCTGATCATAGCACATGATGAAACACTATTTTAACATAATGACACGTCTTTTTGACATAATAACATATTCTTTTGACAAGTTCACCTTATCATAGAACAATATTTTAACATAATGACATGTCTTTTTGACATAATAACACATTACATTGACATGTTCACCTGATCATAGCACATGATGATTAATATTGTAACATAATAACACGTGTTTTGACATAATAAGACAATCCTGAACAAAACAACACGAATCATGACGACATAAGACAGTCATAGCGTTCCATAGCTATCACTCCGTCAATATGTGATGTAATCTGTGTTGGTGTGAAAGACATTCCACGCATTTGCACATCGTGTTCGTACTTTGGTTGTATATTTACGCAAACAAGAGTGTTTAAAAACAAAAATCTGAACATAATCAGTTTGTAGTGTATTTTATTTACCAATGTATTTTATAAGCACATCGCCGTAAAACCATATGTGTATTTACATCGACTGTTTGCCATTTCAACAGTTATTTTCACCATGTTCTTTAGATTGTGTTACACGTATGACCATGAAAACCCTTCTGATCACACATTTTCAAGATGGTGAATCAAAATGTTTATTATCATAAACGTAGTTGTGTGAGAGGTTTTGCTTTTGTTTCCTGGTGTTTTATGCGTCAGTTTTTACAATATGTATGCACACTAACCCGAAACTATATTTGATATTCGTTTGAATTTGTTGTTTAACCTATGCAATAAGTAGACACGTTGTCGTAAAATATACTTTTCGTATTTGTATGTATGTGTGTTTGCTAATTAAGAAATAATTTTCGATTTATCGTTGTTTATTGGCCAATAAGCAACGATTTGGAATTCTGATGAGTATTAATTAAACAACGAGAGCGTTAGCCTGAGTTCGTTAATAGCCACGCATCAGAGCGGCAAAGAGTTGTTTATTGGCAGATTAACAACGATAATGCGAACTACTTTTTTACTATGCTCCGATCAGAATCGGGACTGCTTTTTGCGTTGTTTATTGGGTAGTTTAACAACGATAATGTTTTTCTTTGTCTTCAGTAAAATTAGCGAGTATCATGTTTGAATGTGGTTTTAACAATCATGTTGATTTTCTAATAAAACGACTCATTGGCGTACAGCTACGGTACATGTATATGTATCAGATACTATTATCCATTTATATGTTCGTATATGTAGCATACATGTATGCACATTATCTTAAATGGTGTATAGTCAATAGTATTCCTGACTATGAGAGAGCATGCACCGGTTTGACACTGTTGTGTACTCTATAATTTACTTTTTCAACGTGTACAAAGTTGAGTGTCTAAAACTTGAAATTGTGTGAATTCTAAAACTCAGACATGTTAATTGAAATGCACAGATGGCGATGACGATTCCATAATGTTTTACACCATACGAACTATAAAAGCCAGATCCTATATCTTGCCAAAAGTGAGAAATACTCTGCCACCAAATTAAAATTTAACAATTTAAGAAAAGCAAGAAGTTCATGTCAAATTCAATGCTCATCTGTATTTTTCTGAAATCTATTATTGATTGCAAGGATTGGTCTTCTTTGTAATGCATCGTTGCAGAGTTATTCTACATATGTATTGCATACATGTATCCTTTTACAATGCATTGTTAGCATGCCGGAAATAGGCAGATGCTCTTGTGTGTTGCAATTGAATGTATTCGCCCAATTAGTGTTATGCCTGCTAAAGAACGTCAGAATTAAATTATATGACATTCACTTAGTGTTTTTCTGGCTTAGGTATTTACGAATCGTCTAATATCTGTGCAAAGTCGGTGAATGCCGAAATAGTGAATGTATGTCCTCCTAAACCGTACCTGCTTGTTTCAAAATGTTCTACATAACTGTGCAGATAGACTGAGTATGGGACATATTCATATGTGTAACTGTTCATCATAAGCATTTTAGTGACTTTCTTCCAGTAAATGTAATGGCCCCACGTCTGTTTGTACATGTTTTGTCATTTGTTTTGTTAAAGACGTTTTTCTTCATGTTCCAGAACAGCAGTTGTAAAGTTAACCAATGAAACTGCATCCTTTGAATATAATCGTATATAACCGTCTCGTTGTTGTTTAGTGAAGAACATAACTGAACATTGAATTTTAGACTTGTACAAGTACATCGTCTAATAATAACGCATATAAATAGCCTTTGTTTACGGCAAGTTTCACAGTAATGTATATACATTAATTCTGAAATGCTAATTTAAATCAAACAACGTCAGTCATATACAGTTCGTCAAGGCCAACCCATTACATTACAGCAACGTTTGTCCTTAACTAACCAATGTTTGAAAGTAACCATCCTAATATGGTGTCATATCCCGAAAAAGACAGTTGACATAACAGAAATGTATATGAACTGAAAGTTTCAAAGTGTTTTGAGTCATAAATTGTTAAAAAAATACCAAGATAATTTCTGAGTACGTTATATCCCTAACAAGACAGTTGAAATGTCAGAAATGTATATGAATTGACAGTTTCAAAGTGTTTTGAGCCATAAATTGGTCAACACAAATTCCAAGGTAATTTCTGAGTACGGTAATAATTGAAATGTATGTGGCTCTGCCTTGATGACAAGTTGAAATAATAAAATACTGAAATAAATTGTTTGTTTGCCATTGCCTACCCAAGGTTGCTGGTAACGTGTAGGTAGGTAGGCATTTTTTTGGAAAAAAAAGCAAACTTATTAATGATCCATTTAGCTTCAAAATATAACATATAACACAGATTTTGCTTTGAATAATACAATCAAGTGTATGTTGGTAAAACAAGAGCTTGCTTACAATCATCTTTAACTAGACAATGAATGCTGACAAACTGCCTGTTGTTTTTACACGTTCGATAAAACATGTCAGATAAGAATAGCATTTTGATATGGCCTATTATAAGCAAGGGTTTAGCGGATACAGTTAATTTATTACCCAATGGAAAACGGCCGAAATGAAAGAAGAGCGAGCTTTTATTTAACTCAAAGAAAAAATAGAATATTTGGAATTTAAAAAAAATGGTTTGATTTAAAAAGAAAAAAAATGAGTAGGGACATTTTCGTTGGGTAGGTAGGCAATGGGTAGGTAGGCAATGGCAAGCAAAGTTAATTTTAATTTTGGCCTAATGGCTACTCCCATGGCTAGGAAACAGTTGAACAGTATTATTACATGTATGTCGGTCGTAAAAAGTTGAGACCTTTAGTTCAATAAATTGTGTGCTTTTATATTGTGAACTGATTTTACAGGAAACAAATTTAAACTTAATACTGAATCTTAACGAATTCAATTGATTTACACAAAGTAAAGGAAGCAGCTACATTAAAATATTGATATCGACAAAACCAGTACGAGGACTGTTCATTTAATACCCGGATGACCGCTATAACTTTTGTATGAGTAATCCAATTGTAATACAACTTGTTATAAACATATAAACAAAGCGGAACTCCAGTTGCGACAGCAGGAGAGAACTCTTATTAGCAGCCCGAGGTCCTTTATTTATGGCAAGTGACCAATTGCCAAAATTAATACACAGGACAACTTTGCAACAAACGGTGTACTGCTGGCTACTGTTATTTAATATCGCCAATGATTTCCCCAATTCCTTATTAAATCGGCTTGGCGCAAAACGTAATGTAACTGGTTGTTTTAACGTTTTACAGGAGAATAAAACGATCTGACAGAGTTTCTAATGTTTTGCTCCCACGATTTCGGATAGAAATTATTTGCGTCAAAAGTCCGGATTTCCAGGTGGAATACAATCCTCATATTCCAATAGATTATGATAAATGGTATATACATTTTATCAAAATTAACAAAAGTAGTTTCCTAAACAATGCCGTGACTCTTCGGGCCAAGGTGACGGTTGGAATATTGCTGGCGTATGGAACAAAATGTAAACTAATTTTAATATAAACAAAGCGAAACTCCAGTTGCGACAGCAGGAGAGAAATCTTATTAGCAGCCCGAGGTCCTGTATTTATGGCAAGTGACCAATTGCCAAAAACAATACATAGGACATCACAAAAACACATAACAAACACAAAACAGACATGAATAAAACTGGGGTCACCGCCTTGGAACGGTCAATGCAAAGCATAGGGGTTTAAACCGGTTTATGTGCGCACGAACCTCACACTTTGCCCAGAATTATTCACACAACATGTAATTGTAAATAAAAATAAACCTCATAGCATCGCAATTCAAATTAAACAGCAATACAAGAGAATATTATTCAATTTAATTACCATTTAATGACTCAATGGCTAGATGCAAACCAGAGCAGCAGAATTGCAACTTTCTGAGGCACGATGAAATGAAACAAAAACAAGTATCAACAACATCTCGTCTTTTTCTAAAAAGCTTTAAAGACATATAATTCAATTTTCAGATCATCGTCATGCAATGTCAGGAAGAAGCCGTAATGTTGGGGGTAAAAGCCAGATTACATAGCTTTGTTGTATATGTTTATTTTAAACTGAATAAAACTTAATATATTATTCTACATCTTCCTGCTAACCGAATTGAAAAAAACATAATTTAAACTTAATAAACGTGTGTGTTAAAACCAGTGTATAAATCGGAAATGCTGTAAAATATTAAATACAAGGGCACAATATATCTCAGATAATCTAACGCTACGTCACTTTAAATGATGACGTAATCTAGAAACGCGCAATGCACACGATGACGTCATAAATTTAAAACGCAAAGAAGACAAAGCTACTTTACCACCATTTAAACGACCAAATTTGTAACGATGACAGAAATTCAGTATCGGAAACTATTAAGCATGTGTTTCAAGTATAAGTGCATTATATCCTTTTGATAAGAATTGTACTAAATTATTAAGTATACGTTTAGCATTCACATTAACATATATTTACATTGGCGAACACGTTTCAAAACATCACTGTCAAATGATGGGTGGGATATTCCGTTAGATAAGAACCATTTCAAAGAAACGTTGTATTTAGAAACTAAGACATTATATGTTCTATAGAATTTAGCAAACTTATTGCGTAGATCATGATATAAAAAACCTTGTTTTAATAATTTCTTAGTCAGTGTAAGGTTACGGTCGTTGAAATCTTTAACTCATGAGCAAGCTCTTGCATATCGAACTAATTGCGAGATTTATATACCATAGGAAGGACCTCTAGGAATATTACCATCCAAGAAAGGGAAATTTACAATTTCGAAATTAAAATCACCGCGTTTGTCATATAGAATGGTTTTAACTATATTGTTAGTAATAGTAAGGTGTAATAAGTCTAGGAATGCACCATCTGTATACGATGAACATGATTTTTATAAGGAAAGTTCTTTAGGGTAAATGTGTTGGATATTTATTTCAAAGAAAGGGTTATCTCTGTTTAATATATCATCAATATATCTACTAGTTTGATTAAAACATTGAATCAAATTTGATTGTTTATCTTTTGATAAACCTAGCATAAAATCCCGTTCATAGCAATATAGTAATAGATCAGCTCTAAGCGGTGCACAGTTAGTACCCATTGGCACACCAATAATTTGTTTAAATATTTTCCCATTGAATAAAACGTCTTACGTTTTTACTTTATTGATTGACACACGATGGAAAGTATCCACGCAAACGATCAGAAATTATGGTTACTATATCAACCCATCGACGGCATACCCGGATGATACATTGTAATGTAAAACGTCAATAGAAGAGACCGATCGGGATTTGCCATGATTCGTTTAAACTCCTCCTTACGATTCGTTTAAACTCGTCCCCACGATTCATTTAAACTCCTCCCCACGATTCGTTTAAACTCCTCCCCACGATTCGTTTAAACTCCTCACCACGATTCGTTTAAACTCCTCCCCACGATTCGTTTAAACTCCTCCACACGATTCGTTTAAACTCCTCCCCACGATTCGTTTAAACTCCTCCACACGATTCGTTTAAACTCCTTCCCACGATTCGTTTAAACTCCTCCCGAGCTGTTGTTAAAGGACTAATTTCCATTCATCGAAAATCACAAACATTACCACGTGCTCTTTGGAATATTACAAACAAATTCCACGTGCCCTTTTGTATAAAAAATAGTTTAACCTCTAAAAACGTGATATGCAAGTGCGATGATTGGTTAATATTGCAAATTAATTTGAATATGATTTACATTTGTGGAAGCGTCGATTTGGTTTGGCGTAGTGAAGGGTTTGTGTGAATCCACAACCGACGATTCGAAACCAAATAAACATTGTTCTAAAACGATGTAAAATAGCACTTTTACGATTGTACTTAACCAAAAGTATTTAACATATATATAAGAATGTTTTTAAACAATTTCTAAAGAGTTCAGCTTTTATATATAACGATTCATCTCTCTAACTCATACATTTAAGCATAGCCTCCCAGAACGGAATCCAAGCGTCCAATGCGAGACGATTTTGATCTGTGTTAATTTACACCTTGCCCGTTCAAGTGATTTAAAGTACACGGTCGCTGTATGCAATGTTGCATGCGTCTGCATTGAAACCTCAAATTTGATCAATGTTAAATGCTCAGCAGATATGGTGGAATTTACGGTCGTACGGAAATCGATACCTCATAACAATGATGCACTGATGTTTAAACCGGTTTTAATTACATGCACTTGCATTTCGTTGATGAGTTACTTTAACAGTGCAGTTCGGCATTCGTTTAGATTTCCATTTTGACATTTAATTTAATAACATGTCCTTATCCCTCGTCGATGAAAAAATTGACAATTGCCTTGTTCCTGCATTAAGATTCTACTTAGACGTTTCATTGTGACTCAATTTTACCTTAACCGGAGTGTAAGTGTAACAATCAAAATGTATATGTGGCATGTGCAAATATAACGTGATACACACACGTATGTTTTGCCCTCACCTGAGGCTATGGAGAGTGGCGTTTTCATTTTATTGGAAATTATTTTATATTGTTAGAAATCTAGGTCTGTACATGAAATTTAACGTTGCTTGAAAGTAAAATGTTTTTTTCTCTTTTATTGCCATTTTATTTGAAGTGCAATGCTATGACGTAAAAGTTTATTTACAAGTGCGTGTTTTGTGATTAATTCTGGGCTAAGTGTGAGGGTCGGCATGTCTTTAAACCGGTTTAAACCCCCAACGCTTTACATTGACCGTTCAAAGGCGGTGACCCTAGTTTTAATCATTTTGATGTTTTGTGCTGTGTTGTATGTATTGTCCTGTATTGTATCGGCAATCGGTCACTTGCCTCAAATAAAGGATTAACGGAAGGTAATAAGTGTTTCTCTCCTGGTGATGTCTCTGGAGTTTCATTATTCCTATATTGTACAAGTTCAAATGGGAAAAAAAACTGATGTATTACCCAGGTTGTGTTTTTGTAAACCGTTTAACGGATCCGCCACAAAACAGTTCTACAAACCCAGAAAACAGCAGAGCTAAATTCGAGGGTTGAATGCAAAAATGGGGTATCTAATATAGAAATGTTAAGCACATACACCAGTTTCACATTCAACCTTGGAATTATGCAACCTAAAGGCAATCAGGGCGATATTTACTGAAAGTTAACGCATATAAAAAGAGACCAACAAACTGAGGGATTGTATTTATATGTGTTAGCTGACTTCAATGTTAAACACGGTGTGTATGTGTTAATATTTAATTGTACACTTCTTGCAATTTTTAAGGGGAATAGTTTTATTAAAATTCAATATCTCCCACCTATCTAACATTTGTGCGAAAAAAAGTTAAAAAATGGATGTTTTAATATAGTCACATTGAACTAATTAAAACAACTGGCATATTTGGAACATACGGCTATTAAATAAATGGTATAGCAATTCGTTCAAGCGACACTGTTATTATAATGTTGTGGCGAAAACTATTTTGCCTTTTATAAATGCTCAAGAAATGGAGTTTCCAAAATGAGATGACTTTGAATGGCACTAAAGTACACAAATGTCTGTCAGGAAATATTGATACAAGAAAACCATTAACTGCGTTAAGATCCGATCAGCTAGGGCGTCCTGTAGGTGACCGTATGCCGTCTACTGTCGATTAAAGTGTCCCAAACGTCTATGCAATGGATAACGTGTTGTCATATATCCAGAGATGTACAGACACGTGTCATGAACTTCTCAGATCGGAGACGCAGATAGTAGCATTTGCTGTCAATATAAACGTTTGCAGTCAATATATTCATTTGCTTTGAAACAAATCGTTGCAACGGGGCAATTAGTACAACTCCTTATATGTGTTATTATGTAATGATAGTTTGCAATGGTATAATGTCATAAATATACACATTACCTTATAGCGAAACATTGCATGAGATTGCAAAAAGGATGGCTGGGGTCAAGGTCAAAGTTACTGTTTCGAAAATTAAAAAAAAAATGCTTTCCACTCAGTAACTCGAGAACGTAATTTACTTTCTAAATTGGCACCTACTATCCAAGCAGTTCGTTTATGAAAAAAAAGGTCAGTAACTCTGAAAATTACAAGAAAACTCTTTATAGACGTGCTGGAACCAGAATGACATTCCATTATTACAGGGACCTGTTCACAGACTGACGAATTGACACATGTTCAATTTTTGTCTCCGATTCCAAAAATAAATAGTGTATATATAATAAAGCGTTATGAACGCTCAACGATGGAATAATTTGGAGCGTTTCTGTTGTTGTCATTGAACCTGTCGACAACACTTGGAACACATGCATAAAGTAAATAACGCAGTGTGATAACCTGAATGGACAAGAGGGTATGGCGGGGACCTTTTTTTTCTTTTCTTTTTTTTTTATAAATATTTTTCTTGTTACTGTACTTGCGCTTTTTAGTTCCGATGCTTAAATCTGTCAAGTTAAGACATTTAATGGCAGACTTAAAAAATGAGAAAATCTGTGAAAAAGTCTCTTTAAGAGTTCAGTTATCAATGACACAAGAAACTCATTAACTGTTTGTTATCAAGAAGTACTGGAGGACACTCTATTAGACCCGCTTCGGTGTCAGATTCCTATTCTAAGAAATGTATTATTGTGTGTAATTACCAGAATATCTGCCAGAAACGGAAATGGTTTGCATGCATTTGACCTTAAAACGACTTCTTCACTGATGTTTGCATTTTTTTTTAGGTATTCCATTAAATGTCTGAACTTGACAGATTTAAGCATCGGAACTAGGCAGCTCAAATATAATAACAATAAAATGATTATAAAACAAAAGAAAATAGAAAAAATCGTCCCACCGGTGTTCGAACCCGGGCCTCCGGATTAAAAGGCTATCGCCTTAACCACTCAGCCATTCCTATTTCTATATTTATGCCTGCATTATTTCATTCATGTAAAGTGATCCATGTCGACAATTTTAACGAAAACATCAGAAACACTCTAAACTATTTCATCGTTTAGCGTTACAAACTCTTTATAATATTATCAATCTAAACTGTTGATTTTTCATGAACGAAACTATATTTACAGTATATTACTATGGCAGAAGAGGCGGAAAACCGGTCTTAGTGCATGTGCGTAAAGTGTCGTCCGGGCTTAGCCTGTGTAGTTTCTGGAGTTTCATTATTCCTATATTCGTTAATTTCATTATTCCTATATTCGTTATTTTCCTTATTCCTATATTCGTTAGTTTCATTATTCCTATATTCGTTAGTTTCATTATTCCTATATTCGTTAGTTTCATTATTCCTATATTCGTTAGTTTCATTATTCCTAAATTCGTTAGTTTCATTATTCCTATATTCGTTAGTTTCATTATTCCTATATTCGTTAGTTTCATTATTCCTATATTCGTTAGTTTCATTATTCCTAAATTCGTTAGTTTCATTATTCCTATATTCGTTAGTTTCATTATTCCTATATTCGTTATTTTCATTATTCCTAAATTCGTTAGTTTCATTATTCCTAAATTCGTTAGTTTCATTATTCCTATATTCGTTAGTTTCATTATTCCTAAATTCGTTAGTTTCATTATTCCTAAATTCGTTAGTTTCATTATTCCTATATTCGTTAGTTTCATTATTCCTATATTCGTTAGTTTCATTATTCCTATATTCGTTAGTTTCATTATTCCTATATTCGTTAGTTTCATTATTCTTTTATTTGTTAGTTTCATTATTCCTATATTCGTTAGTTGCTGAGTTTGGGCGTTCGAATCAGAGACAAGTCGAAAACTCACTGAAAATGTGTTGTACGCGCACTCGGTGTTACGCCGTGTAATTTCTTGACGAGCACCGTAGAAACGCCGAATAATTACGCAAATCGAAAATGATGACATGGAAAATAGGTTTCATTGAACTGTAGTACAATGCAGTTGTCAAAATATGCTAACAGGACTCAGGAGTCAGGTCATTGTACCCGAACAATACGCATGCGTTCCATACTAATGACTGATCACTTGAAGTCGACAATATCCGGCCGTCTATGGCAGTGGCCAGTATACTCGCTTATAGTCTATCGTATTTAAACCCTTGAAGAGGGCCTGTACGAAAGTATTAACGTAAAACCATTCATTCATTTTAAGAAGGTCATACATAATATTTTTTTTATTAAATTAGAATACATATTGAGAATAACAAATATTTAGAAATGCTCACTAGTTTGAAGAGATACATTTAAACAATAATACTTTTATTGCTTAAAGCCTCATTAAAGGTGGAAATGGCCAAATTTAGAATTAATTCATTTAAATGTCTGGACAAATTATATTATTGTATGTTTAAGCTTCAGTTATATCCTGGGTCAGGAAACTATTTGGTGTTTGGATATTGTTTAAAATAAAAACACTAATCCTCCAAGTAAACTGTTTATAAACACTAGTTTTGTTTATATGATAATGATCGTGCGACACGGATGTCAGTCTATTCATAAAAACAAAGTGGTAATGTGCACAAGTTCCATGCTTTTCATGAATAACTGTACATCTAACAGTAATATAACTTGTCATAAACTGGACAAGTCCTTTCGAGGGTCGTCTATGAAGCATGTTGTGCAGTAATTGAAATTTTGAATACATAATACGTTCAACAATCTAAAACTGAAAATAATTTGGTCAGTTTCTGACCACTAACAAGTAAATTTCCATACTAAAACATGTTACTTTGTTTATAATTTCCAATATTTTCTCAATTTGTTGTACCAATTTATGTCTTTATAAAATTCACAGTAGTAGGTTTATTACTCGACCCTCGAAATTGAAATACTTCACGGACCACAATAACGGGATTTTTTTCATGCAAATATCATGCATGTGAACTATATTCCTATTACAAGAAACTCATGCACAAAATGTTTTTGAAATGTAAACAATACAGTGGAATAAAAATCTGTAAAATACAATTTATTTCAAGAACATGTAAAATGGTTTTTTTGGTCATAATGATTTATTTTACGTGTTTGTAAAATCTTAATTAAACTCTTAATGGTTGTTTTAACTTGCAGCACCTTGTGTGTGCCTTTAACAAACAATATAGCATATGTGTATACACTGGCTTGACAAGTCAAAGAAATTATAGGCGCATGTGTAGTTTTTAACTTCTAATTCAAAAGCCGTTGCTGTATGATAAACAAGTCTGTATCGACAGAAATATATATTTGTTGTTGTTGTTGTTGTTTTATAAATAAATAGTTTGTGTCGATGTTAACGTTTTTATGTTATTTAAAACAGTCCTTTATTAGTGGATAACGAAACAAACCCGAAATAAATCTATAAAAATCAATAAACACCTGGCAGTTCCTCCTTAACATACTTAGATTTTTGTCATGATCGCATCTGCATCAAATAAATTTCAGTCCTTGTCACTATGTTATTTTCTAACGGAAATTAGTAATAATTGTTTTATTTGAAGTGTCGTTCATTTCGTTATTTATTGCTTTTCATGTTGTCATTCAATCGACTACATTCGTGGTTCCGCCGTCAGAATTATTAAATTGTATTCGATTCTATAGAATACAATATTGAAACACGCAAATAATAGCCATCCCGTCCACGTATCAATATCACCGTCTTGTTTATTTACTTTAATTATTTCTGGGCTCGTATTCACTAAACCATTTCATAGACTTAGCAATAAAGGGTCGAAGCAAAATACTTCTGTGTTCGCATAATATACTTTCGGTCCCAATGTTGATTGTCATAAACAAATTGTTCTCAGTAAAGAATGCTGTAATATGAGTTTGTGAGTAAGCTTCAAATCAACAGCGTTCTAAGAAACGAAATGTTTCAATAATAATACTGTTCTGTTCTTACATCTGAATTCTAAGTATATGATTGTGAACACAGGAAATGTAATATATACATTTATATGACATTATTTGAATTTGTCTTACGATGGCGATTGGATTTACTTATTCAATGCTTACTATATAATACACAATATTCTTTCAAAATTGTTTCAGAGCCTCGTATCCTTAACGGAATAAATCTGTTTGTTTTGTTTGGATTTCTCGCCGTATTCAACAGTATTTCAGTCATATAACGGCGGTCAGTTAACCTACTCACACTTTTCCTGGGTAAGCTGGTTTACCAGTACTGAGTGCACATAATTATGCCAGTAACTGACAACTGCCCTACTTGAATGAGAGGTAGGGGGAGAAAGCCGTAGAAATAATTTGATGACCAATCCCCACACAATGTATGTGGCCGGGCTGGGAATGGAACCCGCGATCCTCGGATTTGTAGTCCAGCGCTCTACCAACTGACCTAGCCGGTAAATCTTCTCTTATAACTAGATGGGGATGGCAGAATAACCGCTATTTAGCTGCAAACTGTCCTTGCAAATATTAACCGCTACTGACCTGTTTAGTTTGAAATATGACTTTAGGAAATGGATGTTTCATAATATTGCTATTTCAAAATAATACTTCTAGCATTTTACCTGTGCAGGAAAGCTTAATTATGAACGTCAGCTTTAATAAACATTCTGTGTCCCAGAGAGATGTCCTCGGTACAATTTCTACGCCACGAAACTTGTGTTATGGATTGTTATCATTTCCACAAGTCTTGAAAATAACTGACGCCAATTTAAGACGAAATGTGCCACCCATGTAAGGTACCTGTAATAAAGTATCAACACCGAGGGACCGTATAATTATGACTCTATTATAAGCCAAGTATAATTATGCCCTTGTGGTTTATTTTAATCAGAGAGTTTTGCCATAAAACTCTGATATGACAGCTCCTTATCAATCGACGCCGGTAGGCTGTTCCGTATGTCCCTTTTTCTTTGCACATCAATGGGAAAGACAGACTCACTCTCAATATAATCTTATGATATTTTTGTGAAAACGCCCAGGCTAATATAGATCACATCCATTATAAATTGTTGGGATATGAAAAGCCTTCAAAATATGTTACTGAATTTAAATTCTAAGTAGAGATTCCTACTGAGAATAGTTGAAGGTAAAAATAATTGATATACATGTACATGGGGTTATTGTGTTACATTAACAGTAGCATGTGTGTAGACAGAGATGACCAAATATATGTTATGTGTCATTTCGTCCTCGAATAAATGCCGCACCTGGTCTTTAAGTCTGTGAAACAAGGATGCTTTGCACTGACCGTTCCAATGTGGTGACCGACAACAATTTAAAACATATCTGTGCCTTCAGATTGTGTTGTGTTTTTGTATTGTGCTTAGTTGTATGAGAAATTATAATATTATACTCGCTAATTCTTTATAGACAAATAACACTATTATCTTTGTTAAACTACCCAATAAACAGCGCAAAAAGAAGTCCCGATTCTGAGCGGATAATAGTAAAATGTAGGTCCAGTTACAATTGCAAAAATGTATGTCAAATCATGTTAGAATCGAAATACTTTTCGCAATATCATTGTTTATCCGCCAATAAACAACTCTTTGTCGTGTTGATGCATGGCTATTAGACGACCTCGTGGTTTAATTTTAACGCATCAAAACTCTAAATCGTTGTTTATTGGCCGCTAAACAACGATAAATCGAAAGTTATTTCTTCAGTGGTCACTTGCCTGAAATAAAAGACTTTAAATGTTTTTAGGGTGTTCACCCCTGCTGATGCAGCTGAAATTTCATTTGTATTTCGTTTATGTTTACAGTATTAATGGTAACATAAAGAGCCTTCAATAAATTTAAAAGAACTGACGACAGTTTTTAGCATATGTAAGGCGTCCGTGTCAACACCGCGGGACCGTGAAAGTATATCCCAATTATAAAGCCGCCAACACATAATGCTACCTTTTTGGTTTATTTAATCATGGAGTTTTGCCTTGAACATCTGGTATGACACCATAATATCAATTATCAAAGACAGTTTGTTGTTTTGTCTGTCGCTCTTCTGTGTGCATGTGTGTACCTTTGCGGGAGGGATATCCTCCCTATCGATATATTCTGATTTTCTATTATAACGCCTCTGCTCCAAATGAATAAATTTAATTACCCGTTTTATACCTGGTATAATTGTACTATATGTGCAGTATTTGGCAATTGGTCATTTAAATATAGAACCATAGAATAATAACGGTTTATTATAGACTTATACATAATCTGACTCAAATACTGGTGTATTTTCGGTATAAAATACAATTGGCCAGATAGAATTCCCGTATTTCACACTGTGAAATAATTTTCTGTATTAAACGGCTGGAAAAACCGGACTACTTTTACGTTCGTTGAGTATCGTATATTTCCGTAACGTTCCGAGCGACATTGGGAAACGCCCCGTTCTATTTATAGACACGATTACGCCGTTACATGTAGATTTCAACGACGTCATTGATGTAAATGACATGTATTCATGCGCGTTCTTTAGTACTGTTTGTTATCATTTTGTTTGTTTCGATGCAGTATCTGGTGGTGTTTTGATCGTAAGGAGGTATATAATAAATGGAATAAATGGAATACTACATGACTGTGGTGTTCCGATGGATTGTATCGCTCTCGTTGATTTTGTAAAGTTGTATTCCACTCGCCTTACTGGCTCGTGGAATACAGCGTTACACAATCAACTCGAGCAATACAAGCCACCGGAACACCACAGTCATGTAATATTCCCTATTTATCTCATAGCTGAATTGAATTTTCATATATTTTTGTTAACAATATCAATGGTAACATAGAGAGCCTGATTTTCATAAAAACTGACGCCAGTTTTAGTCTACATAGTGTGCACAGTAAATCGTCTGTGATAAAGTGTCAACGCTGCGGGACATAATAATTATGTCGCTATTGTAAAGCCAACTATAACTATACCCTTTTGGTTTATTTAAATCAGGGAGTTTTCCCATAAACATCTTGTATGACAGCTTAATATCCATTATCGACGACAGTTTGGTGTTTTGTCTGTCGCTCGTTATGTGTGCATCATTGCAAACGACGCCATTGCTATCGATATAGTCGGATAGTTGTGTTATAAGGCAACTGCTCAAAATAAATAAATAAATAAATAACTTGATGAGCAATTTTGGGATACGAAAACTTCATATCCTTTATATTTGATTTATGTTAAAACGAGTTTTGGTAGCATTTGAATGTATTTGTATATTTGCCAATTGTACCAACAGAAATAAATATGTTTAAACTAAGATAAAGCAAAATTTTATATTATTGTATTCGTTCTTTAACGATGTATTACGGATGTATATTTATTAACTTAATAAAATACAAGAATATTCATTTGTTCGATCATGTTTTTATTCACAGTTCGTGTTCTTTGCATGATAATTTCCAATAACGAGTGTACATAATATAATTATGCCAAACAACACGAATGCGCGAGCTGTATGCATTTTGATGTACTAGAATTTTGGGCCCGTTAAATATATATCTCATGTGGAATAAAAATGCATATATTAATATGGAACCAATTCCATAGCATACTTCTTTGAACCAATATTTGACGGAATTATTGTTGTAGCTATGTTCCATCTTTAAGATGTCTGTTTTCTTATGTTTTCATACACATCAAGGCATTAGACTTTTGCGTTATTATTGGAATAGTTACAAGTACACTCTTGGGGTTCATATTAATCCTACTCGTTTGCCATAAAATACAAGTATGGCACCTGACAATCCCTTTTCACTGACGTTATGACGATTGTCTCGCTATGTTCAAACACAATATACACCATGGTAGGAATAATTATTGTTATAGATATAGAGAATATTATGTGAGTCTTGGATAAAGATCAAGTTTATCATGCGAGGCTAAGAAATATGGGGGCGCGATGCTATTTATTTTTCATATTATGCTGTGCTCAAAAATCATTTAAACGGCGTGAAACTGTGTGAACAATACAAATAGCTTTGCTTTCCCATTTTAACACTTTTTTACTACAAAAGTCATCATTAGGTATGACGTCACAACAAAATGCATAGCGTTCTAAAAATAACGATTGGATAAATGTGTGCTACAAATAGCGATCGGATAAAGATGGTTTGTTATCCGATCGATTTCGCTGTATTAATAGGATAAATAATTATACATAATTTTTTTTTTATTAAAAATATGTTGCTGTTATGGTGTGTCGTCGTAAAGGACATGTAAACAAATAGAGATGCGTAAGAATTTAAAGACTTTTTGCGTATTACAAAAGTAAATTCTTGTTTTTAGTTTGAAAAATATAAATAAGGCATTTCGTGGGAAAACCGGGCTTAATGCATGTGCGTTAAGTGTCCCGGATCAGCCTGTACCGTTTGCACAGGCCAATCGGGGACGACACTTTCCGCTCTTGTGGTATTTTCTGTTTCAAGGAAGTCTCTTCTAAGCATACATATATTACAGGCTAATCCGGGATGACACTTTACGCACATGCATTAAGCCCGGTTTTCCCTCGACACGCCTCAAATGTATTATATTGAAGTCCTTCTTACGGAACATTTTGTATTTAGTTTCCTAATGTTCTCTCATTATCCACCGAAAACAGATACACATCGCTAAAGCGTCTAGTGGGACGGACTATTTTACGACATATTCTCGTTATTTATAGCCGTTTTACTCACATTTACAAATTAAGAAAATTTATTATTATTCGCCTATCTTATTGTTTTCCAGTTATAAAAACGACACATCAATAAGTTTAAAAACGCTTTCTTTAATTTAAAATTCATTACACATTATAATAACCTGGCCTTTTAAGATACTGAACTGCAAATAGGCATAATCATGTGAGTATTTTTCTAGTTATACCAAAACGGTAAAAACATGCGTAAAACCATCACTCTTTGTACAGAACACGATCAAATACTGTCACAAACGGCATATTTCATTGAAAAATAGAAGCTAAGTTAGCTCGCACTTTCCTTGAACCCGGTATTCCCGATTTAAAAATGCCACGGCTTATAAACGGGCGCTATTTTTAAATGACTGTATGGGTTATAGATCTGCAAACGCTATAGATTTTAGAATGCTAAAAAGGACGAAAACTAAATAAAATCATTATTTTTCAGGTAAATAAAAAAAGATAGTGTGTAATTTTTTAATGTGTTCTATACAATTATGAAAGAAAGTTGTGTATTTGTGACAATTTTCTTTCGTTTTGTTCGATTGGATCATCTGGAGTTCAGTCCCTTTGAAAGCGATGTGGGAAAAACGTGCGATTTTGGTTGGTTGCACAACATGTATTCTGAACGAGTAGGGTGTAAGCGCGCGTTTAAGCATGCGCGATATACTGTAAATGTCGCAAACCTGTTTTCAAAGCATTATGACTTGTTTCTCCGCCAGGTATGTTATTTAAGAAATAATTTTGGATTTGTCGTTGTTTATCGGCCAATTAACTACGATGTAGAGTTATGATGAGCAGGAATTAAACCACGAGGGCGTCAGGATAGCCCGAGTTGTTTAGTAGCCACGCATAAGAAAGACAACGAGTTGTTTACCGCTCAGAATAGGGTCTTGTTTTGCGTTGTTTATTGGGTAGTTGAACAACGATATGTTTTCATAGTCTATATAAAAATTAGCGTGTATCATGTTAGAATGAAGAATAACCATACTATATTTCTCACCTTAATTGTAGAATATCCTATCAAATACTGTATGTCTTTGTAAATATATGCTTTGTGTTGAAATATAATTTGTGTACGAAAAGGAGAGGTCTCTCATATTATTATAATACGATTTAGTCTCTTATTCGTGGCCAATGACTGTTTCAAAGCGTAGACAATATGGTTTGGTTCAAGTAAACAGCCCTAGCACGAAACCTCACAAGTGTTGTTTTAAAGCATCTCTCAATATAGCATCTGAATTTGGCATTTGTTAAGTTAGCAAACCGATGTGGTTAAGCACTTGTTTATATTCAGGCTGCTATACACGTTTGTCCTTGGGTTTGCGTGTATACCAGTAAACACTGATATGTACTTATTTAAGTCATTTAAAGCGACTATGTCTAGGAAAAAGTGATTACCTTCAGCAATCTTAATGTTATTTTGTTATAGAAGTGGGCAATACAAAGCCGTAAACGGTAATTAATGTATGAATAATGTACCACGTTATGAGATGTTTCGATAAAAATAAATACACACAAATACTTGAAAAAAACACACAAGAATCCCAGAAACCAAGAATTGAACTCGTGACGTCGGAGTCCTAAGACAGAGCATTTACTATCACCGCTATACTTGTGAACATACATGTGCATAGTATGGCTATATAAGCTACCCACAAATATGACGTCAAAATGTATACAAGAAAAGAACCAAACAAACAAGATCTAAATTATATTGTTTCCTGAAAGCGTAAACTCTGTTTCCCATCTATATGTACATAATTGCAATCTTCATTATTTGCCATTATAAATCTCACCCTTTTGTTTTCCTTCTTTGTTCATATAAACACGATAATCAGTCAATAATTTTAAATATCACACTGCAATATCACCCGCTATGTCGTCATAGCGATAGACAGGTTGATCGGTGTTAAAATTCGCTTATGAAATGGTGAGTAAAATGGTGAGTAAATTACTCCGTGTTACAAAAGCGCATTATTTATTGAGAAGCCCTGTTTCGGTATAATAAAATAAATATTGCATTCTTTGAGGGCGATAGAGCATTTTGTCAATCCTCGAAAAACACTGCTGCCTACTTTGCCTTCGGCAACAGTATTTCCTCGGTTTGAGAAAATGCACTATCGCCCTCAAAGAATGCAATATTTATATAATATTAATACATACATTTTAATTTTTTTTTTTATAATTTTGGCCTGTCGGACCCTTTTCGTAGACAAAATTCCATTAATAGACGTAGGCGAATGACCTTATCTGGGCGCGTTTTAGCACGTGAAATAAACTAAACACGTGCCAGCATTGCATTCACAACACATGGCCATTAGTAAATTATGATAAAATGTCCAGTAAATTGTATGCGCATTATGTTAACGTCTGATAGACAATATATGGTATTCATGATTTATTTTTACACTTGGTCAATGCTTAATGGTTAGGTCAATGGACATGTATTGTGTTTCTAAAAGTATTTAATTTATTGAATCATGCAAACTTATGCGTGGTTGGAATGATTGTTTAATTGAGATATAACGGCCCAATCCGCTTTGGACTTGACGCATGTTTTATGCCATTTTAATGTAATTTTGATCACTAATCGCCTAACGTCAATGTTAAGTGGTTAGGATTTCAGCACGAATCCTGTTACCTAATCGCCTAACGTCAATGTTAACTGGTTAGGATTTCAGCACGAAACCTGGTACCTAATCGCCTAACGTCAATGTTAAGTGGTTAGGATTTCAGCACGAACCTGGTACCTAATCGCCTAACGTCAATGTTAAGTGGTTAGGATTTCAGCACGAATCCTGTTACCATTCAGTCGATTAGGCAATGTTCTTCGCGCTATGACATTTGATATATTGCAGTGTGGTGTTTGCATTCTACATTAATGGATGGCAATTATATTGCTTCTATCAATCTTTTTGCACATCGTTTTGCATTCAATCGTTTAATCAACTGTGCACCGGAGTGTTCATGGATATGCTGAGCTTCTCTTTTGGCGCGTGAATGTTTGTGAAATTCAATTTAAAATTTATCTCCATCTGCATTGGAATCATCACCGCATTTCAATTTCTTAGTTTGTATCACTCGGTTGTTTTTCAGCTTCTGTAAAACAGAATATACGGTGCTGAATCATAGTATTGTCATATTTAAAATTGCAATGCATATCATTTAAGGTAAGTTGCTAAGTACAGATATCACTTTGTGGATTAAATGGACAATACGTTTTCAGAATAATATGAGGTCACATCATGTTAAGGATCAATGCAGCGATTTTAGGGACTAAACCGGTTTAAATGCCCACACAGTGAAACCCGCGGTTGAGGATTCTATTGTGAAAGCATATCTCTCAGTTGTTTTCGAACTCTTGATAAACAGAAAAAAAACAGATCTGATTGAATCCGAATTGTCATATTTAACAAGCCAATTCCAATTAAGGTAAATTGCCGACTGCAGATGTAACATAATATTGTCGAATCGAAACAACGCACCAAACACACTGAATACAGCGTGGTCACACTCTTTGAATGGTCAATGCAGACTGCAGATGTAACATAATATTGTCGAATCAAAACAACGCACCAAACACAGTGAATACAGCGTGGTCACACTCTTTGAATGGTTAATGCAAAGAGTGAATGGCTTCAACCTGTTTGAACGCCCACATGTAAAGCGAATGTAGAATGTATTCATATTATTTATAGGATTAATGCCACGATTTTAGGGTCATAAACCGGATAAAACGCTCACGCAGCATGTACATGTAAAACCTGTGCTAGTGGTTTATATTAGGAAAGCATATTAAACGAATGCGTTTCAGCTATAAGACTTTCGAAATAGAATTCTTGGAGACGAGCTCTAAGCTCTTGTGAAATAGAATATACGGTGATGATTGAATCCGTCTTGTACAAATATTTGTATTATCGGTCACACTGACGAGTTTTTTCCCTCGACCGATGTCGCTTTTGATTGATAACAAATATTGCGTGGCAAAATTTAAAGAACGCAGGAAGACTTCTATTGTAATCATATTCTTAACAAAATTTTAAGCAACCCTTTTTGGGGGCTTTTTTAAGCTAATTGCTATTTTCAAATAGTAAAGATCCTTAAGAATTCGGTATCCAGCTTTTTTACACGTCTTGATAACAAATAGTGTACGGCAAAATTTCAAAGACGCATGCTAACTTCTATTGTGATCATTTTCCTAAAAAACAATGAGACAACCAATGTGTCATTGTGTTTATAAGTTCATTACTATTTTCTGTCTTACAACGAAGGTGGTCCTTATATATAAGCGACAAATTGTCCCTTGGGATTGATAAGACGTATTGTACTTGAAACATATACGATTCATGACGGTTTACTTTATTTAATTTAACACAAATTCTGGAATATAATTGTTCCTTGTGTTGTTTCTAAACGTATTGTTGTTTCTAATGAAGGCTATTCGTCTTGTTTTTACTTGTTTATAGCATAACATATCTCATGGCTAAATTTCAAGGTCACGTGATAGCCTCTATTGTGACACTGTTCTTAAAAATTTGAGGAAAACAACCTTTCATTGTGTTTTATGTTAATATGATTTACCAATGATGGTGGTTCTGAAATATTTGCGACAAATGTCGCTTTTGATTGTTAACAAATTGTTATTGTATATTGAAACATATACGATAATTTTAAGAGAGCAGTATGACGACCTCTTTTCAGCCATGTTTTTTACAACATTTGTGGAAATTAAATTTTCCTGGTGTTTTTATGCGTATTGCTATTTTTTAGTGATGGACATTCTGTTTTCAGCCTGTTTACAAGTTTGGATAATAAAGTTGATTTAGTATGACGTAATTACAAGAACGCAGGAGAGCTTGTATCAAAAGCGTGTTCTTCACGAAAGTTGATTGGAGCAATTTTTCCTGCTAGCTAGTTCTGTACTTTGTATTAAGATTTGATCAGCATACTGGTCTTTAAGAATTCGATATTCAGTTTGTTCGCACTTGTTGAAAACCGAGTAAGCTAAACAGACATCATTTTCCCCGAAGAAGAAAGGTGGAATTAGCACGCTCACTCTAAAATTTCATCAAAAATTGTAGAAAAAGTATGTTAGAATATTAAAGCATTGTAATATTTAATTAACATCACTACTTACACTGTAGACACATGTTATTTATATTTAATATAAAAGTTATTACAGTCATATGTCTTTGATAAAAATATTAGCGGCCATTAACTGGTAAACCCAATTTTAATTATGATTTTTTCTTTGATTCTGTGATGTGTGTATTGTACTACGTAATATAAACAATCGGTTACTTGCCTAAAATAAAGGACCTTAGGTTGTAAATATGGGTTTCTCGCCTGCTGATGCTCATTTTCAGTTCATGTTTCAGGAAACGGAGAAAATATTGCACCATATTAGTTGTTTTAATGACATCGTGTATGAGAGCAATTGAAGTCAGATTTAATAAGCATTAAAAGCCGTTGTCTCATCCACACTGTTAACATAAATTCATTAGACGGTGCACAAGCGACAGCTACAAGCTGCAGCAACTAAATATATCTCGAGTATTTCAGGTCCTCAGCATCCCTCGGTTTTCACGCACATTGTAGTTAATCATTTAATGTATCAATAGTCTAAGCTTGACATGTCCACTAATTATCGATGATCGTTGATAAGCATACAATGAATCGCAACATGCAGTATGTCAATTAAATATCAACTTCACTCTACAGTGGTTTGATTTGTCATTCAAAATGAGCCGATGCATGGTTTGTGTCAATTAGATATCAAGTATCTTTCTACGTTGAAATCAATTCCAATCAACAATCGGGCGCTCTCTGTTGGCATATGATCTATTTAAAGGACTGTTTACGACAGAAAAACAAGTGGCATTCATTGCCCATTTAGCAATCCGTAAAACGCTTTAAATTGTATTGATATTGAATTCCACAGCCGAATATGCAAACACATGTTTTAATAGAACGTCCATCTTTCTGAGTTTTTTTAATTGCATATTATGTTTGTGAACTATAACTTCCATGACACAGAATATAGCATTGATGGTCCCATCATAATGTTCAGTTTGTGACTGCAATTAAAAGCAGATTAAGCAACAGTTTCGTCCCTTCGACTCGAAGATTTCACAATATCGACAGTCGTGTATTTTACGACGCATTTAAACATTTAATTCTTCAATAATGTAAGCCTGACCAATCCTGTTTTTTTGCCGATGGTTGCAGATGAATAGCTACTTGCAGATTGTCAATTAAATATCAATTGCACTCTAGAGCGGTGTGAAGTGATTTGAAAAATTTTTTTACATAGATGATTGGTTCATGAACTCTGCTACATACGCTGATTGACCGTGTTTATCTCCGTTAAACGACAAATGTTTTGGAAGAATAGTGTAAACCATTTGGCACAATCTCAAACCGTATTTTAAATAAATTGTATTTTAAAAGTATAATTCTTTAATTTAGTGCTTAATGCATTATCTCGGCGGAGATTGTACAACGCGTACTAACAGGCGTTCCATCTTTCCGAAATGTTGACATTTTACACCATAGTTTTCTATCTACAACAACTAACATTCATGACTACATCATGTGACAGAACTAAAACGTATATAATAATCATTTCGTCGCACTGGCTCTTCAGCTGATATCAATTATTAAAACATGTGATGTCATGACAGCTTTGTAGGATCATATTGTTCACAAATTATATTGTGCACACGCTTGTAAAGAATATGTTCTCATTTGTCACACTTTTAAGTTTGAAGAATGCGATTGTCTTAACACGGGGTATGCGTGAGGATTATAGTATGATATGATTTTTCATTGCATATCAAGCATTGGATGCGATCACAAACTTCACAGAAAATGTGATGTGTGAACGATAAGATCTCAATTTTCACACCTGTCAAGAATGAGATCTTATTTTTAACGGATGTGAAAAATATGATTTGTGAAAAATATGGCCCTACACAGCTATAACCTGCAGCAACTAAATCTTTTTCTGAGATTTCAAAACCCCAGCATCCGCGTGTGTTCAAGATGCACTCAATTGGTTAATTTTACAATAGTGTAACATTGACTAATCCTTTTATTATCCAAGGTTGTCGATGACCTTAAAATAAATCGCAGCATGCAGTGTGTCAATTAAAATGCAATCCTCCTTCTACAGCGGTTTCAGGCGGACTTCAACATAAATGGATGCATGTCAACTAAATATCTTTGCTCACACTAAAAACAAACCTGTTACATTTGATGATAAACATTCCCTTTCCTTTTTTATGAATCTGTTACATAAAACTTTGTAGTCATTTTAGTATATTTCATTGTTAACCATTATTTATGTGACGATATATAATGTGCAAGTCAAAATAAGGCATAAATGTTCCGTCCATCTGTCTGTCAATATGTGTCTTCGTCCGGCTGTCCCTCTGTGTGTTATACAAGATATTAAGCACGAGTTGGCATTAATAAAAAAATAATATAACAGTATGGCACTCGGGGAATAAAAAATTGATGATACAATAACTGTAATTATGTGTGCAAAACTTCAAAGATAATTGTTAAAACATCAGTTCATTTAGAGATTGGTGCAATCTGGTCAGAAAGCAGTCAGAAGGCATTGGTCTGTAACGCAGGAAATGACTTTTTGTGTCTCCATAATTATGTTGCTACCCGCGGCACAAATGAAAATAGAAATTTAAAATTATTCAGTTACTGCAGACATTATAGAAATATTATGTGCAGACATAATAGAAATATTATGTAATTCTTCACATACGATTTGTGATTATCTTATACGATTTTCTAACGAGTCCAACGTTTGCTTTTGATTGCATATCCTAACATTTTACGTTGTGTGTTGCTAATGGCGTTGCCGTTCAAATTAGGACCCGATTTTTAAGGTGTTGATATTGAAATATCTGTCCGAATAATGCGCTGCTTATTGTATATAAACTGTAAATTTAAATATGTACGATGCGAATTCATAAATCATTACACATCGTGTTCATGTTTAGTACTTGTTCACTGAGAAGAGTTTTGAATCTAGGTCGAGATTAAACTATATTTTGTGGTTGCGCTGTTCTGTGTTGTTAACCCAAATTTAAACAAAAACATTCCACCTTAATGAACTATGATTACATCGTCTGACTCTCTAAGATTGGCATAGTACTTGTACGCATAGTTCCATAATTATCATTATATCTACCTTGGCCAATGGGTACAATTACAATATTAATAGTATTAAAATATGGAATCAGCAATATAATAAAATAATATATAGCTGAATAATTTGCTGCTATTTATTTTTAAAATTAAATTCGAATATATGTGAACAGATTGTGTTAAGTCACATAATGTTCCTGTTTTATATTAATTATGTTATTCAAACGTGCATTTGATCGACTTTGAAAACTCTATACAGGCCATGCGTGTTGCTGTTTACTCGGATCTATATCGATACATTTAACTTAATATGACTATGTTTGCTTTGTATTTTCAAGAGAGTGCTATGAATGGCAATATCAGAGTTTTTTACTGGATAATCCACTTTTTTGTGGACTTTAATCTACGCAACCAAATTGAATCTGAGTGTATACAAATATTTGTGTTGGCGGATTGTGCATAAATATGTTAGGTCCTTTAAGAAATGCCTTTAAGTAATGCCCTATTGGATTGATCAAAACGCATGAATCAAACGAACTTTCAGTACTTCAACGTTATCGTTACAGCTAGTTGTGTATTACGATTGGTAATAATGTTGCAGTTTATTAATATATATGTAAATTGTTCGTCTTCCAACAGGGCATTTACGATTGATGAAACGAGCTATCGGTACTTCCGTGACATCGTGAAAGCTATCGTTTTGTCAAAGGATTGACAATATTGCTGACTTTATTAATACATGTATTTTTATGATAACTCTTTGTGTTCCAATAGTGCATTTACAATTCAATTTGCAGTTTATTAATTTCAAAAAGTGCAGGTGTAATACAATTCACGTTTGATTGATTACGACGTATAAATAAAACGAGCTTTCGTTACTACCATGTATTCGTGAAAATTAAATCCTTATTAAATTTGACAATGTTGCTGCAGTTTACATGTAATACATGTATTTTTATGTAAATCCTATGTGTTTCAATAGTGCATATACAGTACTATTTGCAGTTAATTAAAATTAGCTTTTAAAATATTAATGTTCCGATAATGAAGAGCTAGGGACTATAATGGTTATTTTTGGCCCCATGATAAAATTGTCTGGGGTCATGTTTATTGAAAAACAGAATCAATATATTTATGAATTTAATATCATATATTTCAACAAACGTTGTCAAAGCAACCATATACACGAAACCATGCTATTTTGGAAGGTTTTTGTCATAGTATTCATTATTTGGTTAATCTATTGCAATGGCAATGTATTAAATTGTTGATTGAGAAAATATATAAATTATGCATGTAAAATAGTTTTTTTCGTATTTTTCGGGGCCTAAAATGACCTTTATAGTACTTAGCTCTTTACGATTTGTTGAATAACGTTGTATTTTCAAAAGGTAAATATTGCTTACAGCCATATTGCACTCAAACAAGTACAACTGCAATGCAGTTGGCAATTCATTTAGCTGATCAGATCGTATGAACATGATGAGTCATTGGCACTGCTATGTCATCGTGCAAGCTTCCTTATTAGTATTGACAATATTGCTGCAGTTTATCTTACACTTTATGTAAATTGTTCTTGCGCCAATAATGCATTGACAATTCAATTTGTAACGTTGTTATGTCAAAACGTAAACAATTTTACAATCACATTGCTCACTGTGATACAGTTGATCAGAACGTATAGATAAAATAAACGTCCAGTATACCGGTAATACCGCAAACAATGTATATAGTATCACATTATTCAAAGATGATATTTTTCACACACTTGTGAAGAATAGGATCTCATAATGAGTTTTTGTGCTTTTTTTCTATTTTCATATATGCGGTTGCCTGGGATTGCTGTTAATAGGTGAGTACTTGTTTATGTCAATAGAACAGTGTTCGTGTAGGGCATGTTCATGTGTTATAGACACGGCGCAGAGGTAAACACTACCAATGGCAAGATACGCTCTACGTCTTCTGCGTCGTTTCCTCTGATATGATCTCTTATTTAATGTAACATCTCAACCAAACTGCTATAAATTAGGACATAGTCGTTATTTGCCAGTACTAGCACCAAGGCCTACATTTTATCACCATTTCGCGTGTTTCAAATAACGTCCGCTCCTTATTATTCCCAAATTTCCATATTTATGTACCGTTTAACAACTCCATTGCCATCTTAGGAATTGAAATGATTTCTAAATGCCCAATTATACAAGCCCGCATACGTTAACCGGCAATAACAGTTCCGTTACATTCGCATAAAGAAACTAGTTTATTCGTGAATCGCTCGTCCCCTAAATGAGGACTTAAACACGACGGAATTTCTGTTTCAATTACAACGGTATTTCGCAATCATTACTAGACACTGTAACAAGCTTTGGAGTTAGAGGGGGTGGGGTGGAAATATTCAGTCCCCACCAATATATACATATGAGGCGCGTCATGAGAAAACCGGTCATAATGCATGTGCGTAAAGTGTCGTCCCGGATTAGCCTGTGCAGTGTTCTTATAAGAAGTGCTTGTTCTATTACGGTTACCAATTTTGCTGTTATAGAAAGTGCATGTTCTATTACGGTTACCAATTTCGCATTTATAATAAGTGCTTGTTCTAGTACGGTTACCAATTTCGCAGTAAATAACAAATGCTTGTTCTATTACGGTAACCTGTACACATTTCGCAATTATAACAAGTGCATGTTCTATTACGGTAACCGTTACACATTTCGCAGTTATATTAAGTGCATGGTCTATAACGGTTACCAATTGTGATGTTATATCACTAATAGAAGAGCGTGTACACGTACCCACACAGCAATATACATGTAACCAGAACAAACGACTTTTAAAACCATTAGTAAATACCGATATGGCACACTTTACCAGAACATATTTTTGTTTCATTTCCCCAAAAGACATGTATCACTGTTTAAGCAGGGTTTTGCGAACTAATTCAACCACTATTATTTCCACACAAATGGATATTCTCAAAGAAATAGCAGGAGCCTCATTTTGGTTCGCGAAAAAACAAAAGAACTGTATGTCTGTTTATCCTGGATTATGGATAACCTTCTCATTATGCGGATGCTTATTCAACAACATGTCCATATATCATTATTATACACTAATAAACGTCTGTATATGTCGCGTACAATACGACAAATTATGAAACGTCTGGCTAAGACGTATGTATGTGAAACAGTATGTTTTTTCTATATATAGAGGTTTCATTAATGCAGATATTGCCGTATTTTATCAATTATGTCTGATTTATTTATTATTTATGGTTGGTTGGTCGAAGTAACTCCTTCATGGAATTTGATGTTGTTTATTGTGTAGATGTTGTTTTTGACTGATGGCGGGAGACAACGGTCTTGAGTAGGGCGATTTCGAGAGATTGAAACGCGTGAGCTACTTCTTACCCTGCAGGCTACGAAGCACTAGCAGTCGATATCTCTACATTTATATGCTCCCTTGGCTATATCGGCCCGTTTGGAATTAGTCGTCAGACTGTTATGCATATTGTTTTGTTTTCATTCAGTAGTTTGCTTACAAACCTATATATCTACCAAGATATTGTGTATGGAATATAAAAATGAGTAGTTCGATTTGTATTAGTAAAATGACATTGCAGAAATTCAATTTCATTGAAACAATTCAAACAAATGAATCCTTTGACTCCTTTCCAGTTAAAAAATGTGTGCACTCGATTTTCCCTTGATTTTGGTTCCTTTCCTTTTCTCACGAACAGTCTTTCTATGCTATCAGCGTTTTGAATTGTGTTTTGTTTTTGGTGTTGTTGCTGTTGTTTTGTTTTTGTTGTTGTTGTTAGTGGGTGTTGTTGTTGTCGTTTTTTTATCATGTTTGATTCTTTCTTTTTTTCGTTTCGCGAAATTGTTACGGTGAAATGCAATCCGATTCAAACACGATTGTTTTATTGAATAGTAACATAAAAACTATATGTGCCAAAATAATAATTATATGGGCGAAGAAAGAACACATTTGTGAAGCCGTCTCCAACGACGGAAATGTTCACTGCAAGTCATGTACTAAGTTATGGTTAATGGCCGACTAATTGTCTGCTTAAAACGTAAGTGAGAAGCCATATTAATAGTAAAGGCATCAAAATACGAAATACATCAAATTGTCAATTACCATAAATACAAGGTTGCCATTTTTTCTCGGGCAAGAAAACAAGATTATTAAATGTATTTATTTTGGAAACAAGGTCTCTTTCAGACATAAAACGACCAATAATTCATTGAATAGAATATCGTTATTATTGAAATAAAAACACTTTTATAACGTTCTTATTCATTTATATCGGAAACAAGTTGTTGTTGTTTTTTTTGTCGTTTGTTTATTATTTTGTTGTTGTTGTTGTTTTCAAGAAAGCCAGTGCATTAGATGTCTAACAAACCCAACGTATTTGTCAATACTAAAACGCATTCTGCTCTGCTGAATTACTTGTTCACCGTGCAATACAACTGAAAAGTGCCGGGTCCGGCTAGCTCAGTTGGTAGAGCGCTAGACTGTCAATTCAGGGATCGTGAGTTCGAACCCCAGCCCGGCCACATAACTTGTGTGGGGATTGGTCATGAAATCATTTCTACGGCCAGTCTCCCCCTACCTCTGATTCAAGTAGGGCAGTTGTCAGTTACTGGCATAGGTATGTGCACTTAATACTGGTAAACCGCTTAGATCGGCTAAACTTGCCCAGGAAAAGTGTGAGTAGGTTAAATGACCGCCGTGATATGACTGAAATACTGTTAAAAACGGCGAAAAACCCCAACAAAACAAACAAACAAAACAATTGAAAAGTAATTTTAAACGTAACTTTTAAATTGTAATACAATTGAAGCGTAATTTTAAACCATTTACTTCGTCCTGGCGAAAGCTTAAATATGGACTAATGTCCAGTAAGAGATTTCGTCCATGCGTCCATAAAATCGGAGCGACTTGGTCAGCATCTATCCGAATAAGGTCTTGTTAAAATCCGGCAAACGGCCAATATCCCCGTCTTTTAGACAACGACCGGGGTTACCAGATTAGTAACAAATACCCCGACATTGGACACGATATTTATGATACCCACGGTGTGGCCGACCGCCGATCTGCCTTTGTGGAAAAGAAATAGGTATCTCAGTACCAACCAGGACAAGTTGATATGAATTCAACAAGTGAAGGAAATACATAAATTACCGCAGACATTTAAATGCACAATGATACGATGCCTTGACAATGATAAATAATGCGTGCAAAACTATTCACTACAATAGCTGTGCGTTCACAGACCAGTCCAGTTCTGCGCCTCTTGCCGCTTTAGCAATTCTCTGTTGTATTATTAGCGGGGTTTTATTATTCGTATAATTATTAGCGGACGAATGTCTTGTTTTCTATTGTTCTGTTATCAAGCGCATTCAGGGCAAGTTCGTGTGTGTGTGTTTTATCAAGTGCACCGCGATTTTCTCCCATATGTCAAACGATCTCGGAAGATGTGTTAGTTGGGTTTCGGGGCAAAGTGCAAGATAGACAAGACACGCCGTTCCAGAGGAGACCCTGGGTCTTTTAGTGACCGGAGTGTAGTTCCTAGTTCACAACCTCGGTTTAGCGCCTCATGTTAAATAACGAGTTAGAGTGGGGTAGGTTTGGTTGTATTTGGGGCTCGAACCTGCGTCCCCTGGGTTGTGAAGCCGGTGCGTTACCACTAGACCACGGATGCGCTAAAGCTGCAACGATTCTTTCGATGTATCGATAACTCGATTATACACATCCCGATTCGATTTTCGAAACTAAACCAACCAATTTTGATTTGAATCTTTTTATATACTTATAGAGGATTCTTCATACACCTATTCATTACAGTTACGGTGTTTGTGTAGATTTATCATGTAGATTGATAAGGCACCATGGTTGCTGTTACATAAAACTAGTTGTGAAACATTATCTCCAACGTCTTCTTATTTATATTAATATATTAGGCATACTTTAGCTAATACAATATGTATGAATAACAACAAAAATAAATCTTCACTATAGTGCAAGATATTACTCAGGAATACGCAAAACACATTTGTATCGACATATTCAACTATATGACGTTTGAATATGGGAATAATGAAACTCCAGAGACATCATCAGGAGAGAAACCTTTATTACCATCCGTTGGTCCTTTATTTGAGGCTAGTGACCAATTGCCTATACAATACAGGACATTACATACAACACAACACACAACATAAAAATGATTAAAACTGGGGTCACCGCCTTGGAACGGTCAATGCAAAGCATTGGGGTTTAAACCAGTTTAAAGGCATGCCAAAACTCACAGTTAGCCCAGAAATAATCACTTAAAGGGAAAATACACAATTGACAACATAGAAATCACACAACAGACACAAATGCACCAAAAAAAGAATAAAACTGGGGTCACCGCCTTGGAACGGTCAATGCAAAAACACATTTGGGGCTTAAACCGGTTTAAAGGCATGCCGAACCTCACACTTAGCCCAGAATTAATCACAAAACACGCACTTGTAAATAAACGTTTACTGCAATCGAAATTGAATCCAATCGAGCCTTGGCTTAATCGTTGCAGCTCTAGGATGTGCTATGTGGTCCGCATGCCCTTTGTGTAAACTAGGTTATCAGATAGTCAGATGATAATCAAGTACAATGCCATCGGAATATTCACACCACTATTGCTAAAGGATTATTATGTTTATTTATTCCATTTAAAAGTACATCCAAAGACAGTCCAAGTGCCATTTTAAGAGCACTTAATTAACAGAGAACGAGGTAATATCTAATTACAATCGGCATCGGTTCTAGCGGTTGCACGTTGTCTTTACATCCCATTGTTCACAGTAACGACCTTTCGCTACACTCTTACCTTACCTACAAATAGAGCTGCAAAGATTTAGACAGGGCTCGATTCGATTTCGATTTGGAACCTCATTTTGTTGAATAGTTCGATTCGATCCATGGTTCCTTTTAAGAGGCTTGTTTTTGCGTATGTATGAGTAATGACTTGCAATAGATTGAATACTTTTTTATTTCTTATTATTAATGCCATCGTAGTGGTTAATGTCAACGTATGTGAACCTTATATCAATATAAATAAGGACAGAGGGACACATTTGGTGATAATGTTTGGCAACTATTTAAATATAACAGCAACGATGATACCATGATCTTTTACATGATTAATCTACACAAACAACACAATATTAATTAATAAATTTATGGCAAATTATCTATAAATATAAAAAAATGAATTGAATTGAAATTGTTTGGTTTAGTATCGATACTCTAATCGGGCTATTTATCGATGTATCGATGCATCGAAAGAATCGTTGCAGCTCTACCTACAAACTCGTATTTCGAATGTAGAGAACAATAGGTTAGTGTTGAATAAAGATAAGGTTATTTAGCGAGGCTTAGAAAACCTAAACCACAAGCCTTGGCGAGTGGTTCACGTTTTCGTGCCGAGAAAATAAACTTATCTTTATTCAAAACTCACCAAGTATTCTATTTATCCCATCATTTTTCGTCTTTATTTTGAAAATAAACGAAAGAAAAAGCAGTTAATATTACGAAAAACGTGACATGACGTCACAAAATCAACAAGATGACGTCATTATACGGCGCGTGACTGGTTTATCACCACAGTGTTGAAATAACGCAACGTTTATTCCATGGGGTGTTATTTCGACAATGCAGGCCTAATGATGGGATAAAAGACGTTCATCTGATCAGACGGTCCGTGTACTTTGTGCTTCACCCAAGGCACTATAAGACTTCGGTCGCCTCTGGTACGGGACGTCTTGCATTGTTCTACTATAACCCAAATAACAAGTCGTCTCTAGGTGATGGCCATATGGGAGAGGATGCCGGTGCACTTTAACAAGATTCAACACACAAAGTACTAAATAATTCACTCATGTAATTTGCATAGCATGGGCGTTTGTGGAAATCGTCATTTTTGTCAGTTCAGTTGTCAAACCCAAACCATAACTGATATATCTTCATATTGCAATATTTAATGGGATTGTGCATAATTGAAATGATCCCATGCTGTTCGCACTATATTGCTGCCGCATCGCAGGAAATGACGTCTTCCTACTCATTACAATTGTTTATACCTTTGGCACTTTTAAAATGAACTGACATTTAAAAGCAAGCTCTGCAGGCAATTGCGAAACAGGAATACCATCTCCGTATGAAGAGATAATCCTCCAAATATGACACAAGTTTGTACAATGTTTAAATGGACGCATCGACGGTAGGTCGACAATATCATATGCAAAAATAAAGTTCATTAACAGAGAATGAGTATTGAAGTATTGTTAAATCCAATGGTTTTTTTCCTACAACATTTAGCAAACTTATATTATGTTATTATAAAAACAGTGGTTCCCGGCGACACTTTCGCGGAAGCGCGAACATTTGTAGGAGTAGTAATATCGAAATGAATGAATTGTACATGAGGTACCGTTACGCGTATCCGGACCAATGATAAACTGCATTGCGTGGGCAATTTTTCATTGAATCTCAAATGCGTAGGCCTAAGTTCAAATCCTACTGGAACCATATCTCACCAAATTATTTTTCTTTGTCTGTGTTTGTACTTTTTCTCTTCACGATTAATATATTGTTAATACGTAGTTGTTATTTATTATATTATTTTCGGTGAAATATAGAATTTTATTGGTGAAATCAACTTTGATATTTTCACTGTTTGATCAATGAAAATATAAAACTTCATATGCTCACTGCAGTGAAAATATAACATGCAACACACTACTTTTCTATAAAAAGCATCCATCTACCAGAAGTGGTTTACCTCCCTTGGCAAATGTATACATGTACAGTATTTACATACTTTTGTTTACAGAAAACACATAATACAAATAAAATAAAATAACTAATCAAGCGAAAACGATGCACAAATTATGGCACTTTTTTCTACCATACTAATGATAAACAATTTTGGAATCGTTTATGACGTCATTTGATTGACCTCAGAATACGCAAGCGTGTAACTTTTAAGCTTATCTCGAGAAATTTTTATTTATTTAGTGTCCAAAAGCATAAAATAAGAAGAAAATGTGTTGATTTTGGTCAATGATCGAATATTTATTTCACTCGTGGTCAAAGAAAATTATATTTTCAGTCGTGAATTTTTTTTTTTTAACCACTCGTTTTTTTAACCACTCGTTTAATAAAATTTGATGCATGTATCGAAATCAACAAATATCCTCTATATGCCCAGGATGGATCAAAGGCTCTGTAGTATCATATTTTTCGTAAATCATATTTTTCACACATCTGTGAATAATAGGATCTCGTTTGTCACATTTTTAAATGTGAAGAATGTGATTAGCCTATAACGTGGTATGCGTGAGGATCAGAGAAGAGTATGGTTTCATTGCATATCAAAAACTGGATGCGGTTACAAACTTCAGAGAAAATGTGAATAATAAAACTGTGATGTTTAAATAATAAAATCCCAATTTTCTAATGAGATCCTATTTTTCACAGATGTGAAAAAATATTATTTGTGAAAAGTGTGGTCCTACACATGCTCAATGTAAATCATTCCATATGCATCCGCGGATATATTTTTTTAGACAATCAGATATCTGCTTGAAATATGATTTGATATAAATTCATTAGACAATATTGCGGTCAGCGTTGACATCGGTTATGATATTTTCAAGAAATATAATATAGGAATAAAAACTCCAGAGATATCATCAGGAGAAAAACCCTTATTACCATCCGCTGGCCCTTGATTTGAGGCAAGTGACCATAAGTCTTCAAAATTATACTACAGTTACCACATAACTTCTAAATTAAATAGACAATATGCGTAAAATATTATCCGTATGTATATAAAGTTAATGAAATATAAACCTGTTCCGTTCTTTCAAAAGACAGTGGAAGTGATTATCGGCAAAATAGTAATATAGTTATAAATCATTTGCAAACCTAATGCTATGTAGCATTGATTCAATGTTCTAACATGGCACGAGCAGAGTTTTCTATAGCCAAAGAACACAATTCACCGTTGTTAAACTACCAATAAACAATCCTAAAGAAATAGTTCCGAAACTGTATAATATATATAATAAACACCGATGTGTCGTTCTGATGCGGTATATTAAACCACTCGGGCTAACGCTCTCGTTGTTTAATTCCCACGCATCAGAACTCCAAATTGTTTTTATTAGCCGATAAACAACTTTAAACGACAATTGTTTCTTAAATTTGATATCGCCTTATGAATTGATTAAAATAAAAATTGTAAATTAGAATCTAACTTAATGAGTAGTAGCATTGAGTTCCGTCTTCCATGAATCTCTTTTTCAGGACACTTCATTAATTAAAGCAAATTCCAAGAAGCGTGTCTTGAGTTTAGTAAACACGTTTTTAAGTCTTAATTTACCATATTTCCATCGAATTGAATAAGTGAAGCCATGAAAATGAAAACACTGTTTTACATGTAAAACTGTTATTCCAGGCGTGTTTATTAGTTTCCATGATATGGACAATGTTTGAATTACATTCCTAACCAATGACATGAAACGGCCACCGAAAAACCTTTGCGAAACCGAAATTTGGCAAACTTAAGTACCCTTTTTATTTCAGATATTACTATTTTACATAAAGTGTGAGTTTAAGTGTTTAATTGTGATCAATAATTGATAGTTTTCACATAAAAATTGCATTTCTTTCATTATGAAATTTATGTGCAAAATGAGATTTTCCCGTGAGATTTTTTAATGTTCCCACAAGATTTTCATTTACCATGGGAATTTCATTTTTTGCCCACATTTTGTTTGGAAAAAAAAATCCCGTGGGATTTTTCAAAATATGCTTTTTTATGCATATATATGCATATTAAGCATTGTTGAACTGTTTGCACCAATTTTAATTTCATTGAAATGAGTTCAACTTGAGTTTCTTTAGGTCATTAGCACGCTTTAAATTCATACGATCAACTGCTTCCTTGAATGCTTCAAATTTCAACAGCTTCAAGGTATCGACTTTCTTGAATGCTTCAAATGTCAACAGCTACACTGTATCAACTTTCTTGAATGCTTCAAATTTCAACAGTTACACTGTTTCAACTTTCTTGAATGCTTCTTGAATGCTTCAAATTTCTGCAGTTACTATGTATCAGCTTTCTTGAATGATTCAAATTCCAACAGTTACAATGTATCAACTTTCTTGAATGATTCAAATTTCAACAGTTACGATGTATCAAATTTCTTGAATGCTTCAAATTTCAAAAGTTACAATGTATCCACTCTCTTGAATGATTCAAATTTCAACAGTTACAATGTATCAACTTTCTTGAATGATTCATTTTTAAACAATTAATGACATTGGGTGTCCTAGTTTCCCGTCAAAGAAATGTTAATCCCATGCATGATTTTTGCATTAAGAAATCCCGTTATTGTGGTCAGTGAAGTGTTTCAAGTTTGAGGGTTGTCTCATAAATCTATACTAGTATCAGAAATTGAAAAAAAAGATTGGTACACCAAATGGAGAAAAAATAGGTAAATTATAGACAAATTGGCGTGGTTTTTCCATGCAAATTTACTTATTGATGGACAAAAACTTACCAAGTGAGTTTTAGTTCTTAAATTATTAGATTTTTCATAGACGGCCCTTAAAATGACTTGTCCATTTGATGACAGTTAATTCCGTTAGAAGTACAGTTATTCATGGAAAGCATGAAACATGAGAAAATCAACACAGTGTTTTTAACAATAGAGTGACATTTGTCTTTAAATAATTCTTTGAATGCTTTTAATTCAAAAAAGTATACTGAATTAAATGTCTTGTTGCTTAACTTAATCTTGGCCCGGCTAGCTCAGATGGCAGAACGCTGGACTGTCAATCCGGGGATCGTGAGTTCGAACCCCAGCCCGGCCATATAACTTCTGTGGGGATTGGTCATGAAATTATCTCTTGGCCAGGAAAAGTGTAAGTAGGTTAACTGACCGCCGTGGCATGACTGTAATACTGTTGAAAATAAAACAAACTAACACAACTAACTAAGCTTTACTTCACTTATGTTTGCAATGACCTTTCCAATACGGTCACCGTAGTTAAACTCGTGTGTTTGTACTGGATTTGTGTTGTTCGTATTGTATTCAGTATTATATGGGCAACCAGAGCACGTATTTACTAAGCTTTACTTCACTTATGTTTGCAATGACCTTTCCAATACGGTCACCGTAGTTAAACTCGTGTGTTTGTACTGGATTTGTGTTGTTCGTATTGTATTCAGTATTATATGGGCAACCAGAGCACGTATTTACTAAGCTTTACTTCACTTATGTTTGCAATGACCTTTCCAATACGGTCACCGTAGTTAAACTCGTGCGTTTGTACTGGATTTGTGTTGTTCGTATTGTATTCAGTATTATATGGGCAACGAGAGCACGGATTTACAAACCCTTTCTTAGATTTAAAACGTAGAGATTCTTTATTCGGAACAAAGGTTATACACTCATGATTCCAATATACACAAAACAAGTGAATATAAATATATGAAGGGTTCATGGTGAGGCATGTCATATCATACAGTTACAGCAAATGCATGTGAACATATCCATAAGAACAATATTTCTAAAACGTGTACATGGTCGAAAAAGATTTAAAATTCTAATGTTCAGTTATGTTTAGGTTTATGTCAAAAAGTACAATAAGGAAGCTCTTTTGAAGAACAATGGTAATGATATATGAACAATTCAAATTATATTTGAGTAATTCATATCTAAATAGGATAAATTTGATTTGAATTTATTTAATATATTTTCTATGTCAAAAGTGCGACTTATTTTTAAAATATTACCTTACAACAATTTTAACTTAAGTGAAAATATTTTAAGATAAACTTAAGATGTTTCTGAAATATGGCCCATGAACAGTAAGCATTTTTTGAATGTCCAAATTATCACACAAATGACAGCTATCCAGTAATATTATTCTCATTCAAATGGCATACAAATTTGTTTTATTCATGAATCGGTCATTTCCAAGAAATGGAAATTGAAATTGGGGTTATTACAGTTGCAATTACGTGGCAGCTGTATTTCAAATTTGTCGTGTGTCATAGAGAAATGCAAAATCCTGTCACGAATAAATATGTTTAAACCAAATGCAAAATCATGTTATAACTGTACTTTGATGATAATAATAATGCCTCATAACATTAGTTTTGTCAATTAAAGCGTATTTGTTTCACATTCAAACACAGGAATCATTCCAAGCAATGGTTCTGGGCCCAGTTGCTCAAAACTTTAACGGCCGGTTAAGCTAACTGCCTGTTAACTTCAGATTTAAATAAAACTAATATTACAAGCAACTCGCATGTGAAACATTTGACAATTATTGAGCATATCAATTTATTTAAAATAAATGCAAATAAATGCAAATTTTAAAATTTCAACGTTTAATTTACATCAAAAACTTAATCCAAAAGTTAACCGCTGTTAGCTTAATTGTTCGTTAAAGTTTTGAGCAACTTGGCCCTGAAGTCCTAAGTGACCCATTAATGTGTACATCGGCCACTATCTAGGCAGCTCTTTAGTAAATATAGTCAAAGCGAAACTCCAGTCGCGACAGCATGAGAGAACTCTTATTAGCAGCCCGAGGTCCTGAAGAAACGTTTGTAAACATCTTAAAATCATAAAAATCCTTTAAATTTATTTATTTCATTTAAACTTTATTTTGTATTAAATGACTTATTATAGAAAAGAAACAGCAGATTCTTCTTTTGAGGCATCCTTCTAATATAACATTTTTATCTTTACATTAAAAAATAGTATTTTTATTACTACTATTGTTATTTTTATTATTGTATTTTACAATTTTGACTTTATAAGAACGTACGTTAGGATTTTCCTTAAGGCCTTGTCACACTATGGCGAATTTGAGCTTCGAGTTCCGTATGAGTTCTAGCCAGTTATAACTCGTCGAGTGTACGAGCTTGACGCGGAATTGTTTCAAGACGACATTTGTTCGAGTTCCCTTCAACCTTGACACGACATTTACACGACACAAGTACGATAATCACATTTTGTCACGAGTTCAGCCGAGATATGAGTACGATATCTTTTCGACAATCGGTGACTTGTCTTCCAGAATGTACGAGTGTGGACGAGACTGTACGACTTGTGAGGACATGAACACGAGTTTATGACGACATTTTACGAGAAACAGACAAGAAGATTTGTAGACAAGTCTCCCAAACTCGCAGAAAACTCTTATTATGTCGTAGAACTATAATATACGGCGACACGCTACGACCAGGGAAGACATGTCTGCGGAATGTGTTCGAGTGTGTTTGAGAGTGCGCGAGATTCCTTCGACGTGTCTTCGACACCTGTACGATAACAAAAAGTCGCCGAGAAGCGGTGAGAATTTTAAACGGTGTGAAATTCTCGCCGCTACTTGACGAGTTCTGGCGACATAAGGAGACACAAGTAGACATCACTGCGACAAAGAACGACATGTGTACAAGATCTGCACGACACCAAGCGAGTTGTGGCGAGTTACAGCTACAGTGTGTCAAGGCCTTTAGGATCTTTACGAATGTGGCCTAATGATTTAAAGTACCGTAAAGAGAAAGAACAGAAGGGAACCTTTAGATCTTTTAACTTTGTTCTAAAATATTGTTCTCTAGTTATCTTGCGACGAAATATGTCTGAGATTTATTTAACCTCTCTTACGTGAAGTTTCATCGGATTCATTTTCTGCATATGAAAAGCAATCGAAAATCATACAGCAGCATATTCTCTTAAGCTATAAAAGGTTCAACATAATTGATATCGTCTTAATTTACAATGATCACCAAGCATCATGTTGTCTCGTAAAAAGGCATGAACACACATAACGTGCTTGTGTTATTTTTTGTATTCGCTTACCAGACATTAAACTGGAACCAAAATGTAATTCGTTATTTTCATCAGATTTGCTTTCTACATCTAAAAATCAGACCAAAAAAATAATTCTTCATGACCAATTGTCGTATAGCGGCGTACGTTTATGCTCGGAAATAAACAGCTATTGGACTAAAGTGCACAGTAATTGTATTTTATATATAACAACCGTCTTTGAGTTGCCAACGTCGAGGCCGTAAATTGCAATCGGCGTTTCAGACTAAAAGTGGTTTTACTCTGTAACTCGTGGTCTGCTAGTTGGTGTATGAATGTTATGTATGTAAAGAGTATATTTTTTGGTATGTACTGGTGTATGATGTAGAATAGTGTATGATTAGAGAAGTATTGTATGATTAGAGAAGTATTGAAGGGAGACAGAAGGAAAGTATGGAGGGAGGGAATCAGGACGAAAGCGAGGCAATGAGGAAGAAAAGAAGCAACGAAGACCGAAAATAGAAGGAGCTGCATTTTTATTAAAGCTATTACCGCCTGGTCGGCAAAAATGACTTACATTCACAATTCACAATTACCATGGTAACAAAATCATTTGCTCTCGCAAAACAACACATGGACGCGCATTACTTGCTGGTTTATTATCTGTTCAATTTCCAGACCTTAAAATGGGACCAAAATGTAATTAGTTATTTCCATCAGATTCGCTATCGATATTTAAAAATAGAACCAAGCATAATTCTTTATTTCCACCAGATTCACTCTCTACATCAAAAAACCAGACCAAAAGTAACTCTTCATGACCAATTGTCGTCTGGCGACGTACGTCTGTGACCAGAAATAAAGAGCTATTGGACTAAAGTGTTCAGTAATTGTATTTTATATATTACATCCGTCGTTGAATTGCCAACATCGCTATCGTTAATCGCGGTCTGTCAGTTGATGTAGGAGTGTTATGTAAAGAGGAGGGTTTATCGATATATCATTGAGAATATAACATCCATTTTGATAAGAAAACTTGAGAGACTGGTGAGTGAAAGAGGAACGAAGCGTTAGAGGAATCGTTAGAAGAAGGGAGGGAGGGGGGAATCATGGAAAGAGAGGAAGGAAAGAAGGAAGCAAGCAAGATAGGAGGCAACAAGGAAGGAAGGAAACAAGGAAGGAATGAAGAAAAAAATAAATATAGTTATATATAACATCCGTAAATCGCAATCGGCGTTTCCGATCACAAGGGGTTCTTCTCTGTAAATCGTGGTCTGTTAGTTGATAAAGGACTGTTATATAGGTAAAATAGAATTCTGATATTTATTGGTATAGGATTAAGAACATTATACGATAAGAACAAACAATAATATTAGTATTCTTTTATATTATACATGTAATATAACATAAATAATATAACATTTTTTGTATTTATGCATATTTTAACATGCTTTCACACTGTTAGTATGCATGCCTTCAAAAACAAGTTTACAGATTTCACGCATATTTAAAATAGTTAATATACATGTAATCACATTATATATACTAAAGATTACATATACTTTGTTACCAATGTTTCTGTTGTGTCAAACATGAACGAAGGAAAGAAGAAAGATAATTTAGCATGAAGGAAAGAAGAAAGATAATTTAGAATGAAGGAAAGAAGAAAGATAATTTAGAATGAAGGAAAGAAGAAAGATAATTTAGAATGAAGGAAAGAAGACAGATAATTTAGAATGAAGGAAAGAAGAAAGAAAGACATTTTAAGGAAGAACAAAACATAAAGAAGGGAAAGAAAGAATTGTCCACATCGAGGTCGTAAATCGAAAGTTGGTCTAAGTGGAACATCTCTGTAAATAGTGGTCTGCTAGTTGGTGTAGGAGTGTTTTGTAATCAGTGGACTTCAGTGGTACATAATTGTGAATATTAAATCCATAGGATAAGCAAAATTCAGCAAAGGAGAAATTAGGAAGGGAGCGTTGGAGGAATTGTTGGAAGAAGAGAGGGAGATAGTCAAGGCAGTAGGGAGTCATGGGATGGAGTCATGGAAAAACAGGGAGGAAGGATGAATGGAAGGAATGAATACAGGAAGGAATAATGGAGGGTAGGGAGCGAGGGAGTTTAAGGGTGGGAGGGAGTTTAATGGAGGGAGGGAGGGAGGGATTCAGGAGGAAGGAATGCGGGGAAGGAAGGACGTTTTTGTTGTATTTATATTTAGGGAAGTTTAGACAATTGCTTTTCACTGATTAATAAATACATTGTTTACATTGTATTGCATTGGTTAGAACAGTAGTATGGTTGATAAAACCCGAACCCAAATATATGCCACTTGTAGTCGCTTTTTGGTCTGTTGAAAGAGCCTATCTCTTTAAAAGTTCAATGTAAATTACTATACTCAGTATTCCTCAGGCTGATATTGTAAATCGGTGTACATTTTTTTAAATGACAGAGGCATGTGTTGCAGCATTCGAATACGAATTTTCCAGAGAAACAAAAACTCGGATCAAAAATAATAAATCTTAATTAAAAATTACGCTGAGAACATTCATTATCTCATCTTAATGTAATTCTGATGGAATGGAGTCTTAACTGTTGTTTTAATATCCGATAGGTTGTTAACCTTACTATAATTATCACGAAATACAGAGAACGTGATCATTCTTGGATGGTTCAGTTGTCGACTTTGCAGTGAAATATTTCTTAAGAAAAGTACAATCACTGCAGTAACTTCCAATTTTGAACTAGATTGTGTTTTTGTTACTGTTTGTTTGTTTCTTGATTTTTGTGTACGTCTGTCTGTTGGCAACAATACGCAAAAAGTTGAGCGGATTTGCATTAAAGTTTCGGGAATGGGTATAAATGTGCCAACAAACAAAGGGTTTTATCTTGACGGTGATCCAAATAACTGTCTGCATTCCGAAATTGTTTGCAGGATTCTTTAGTATGGGAAATAAAGCAAAAGGCGTAACCTATCAATAGAAATTTCTATTTTTAAGTAGGGTTACCTATTTTGGCGGAGTTTTGTGCCTTTCGAGCTGATTTTTATTTAAGTGTTTTTTGTGCTGAAACGACTACAGTAGACAGATGCTGCACCCTGCCTGCTCCTTTTTGGTTCCCCCCTGCTGCCCCTCTGGGCTGGTCAACACAGAAATGTTGAATATCTTTTGCAATTTAATACATTTCTGCAAATATTAAAACACAAATGAAATTACAGTGCTTATAAACCTTTATTACAAGCGTTACACTAACAAATACCCTAGATTTAGCAAATTATTAGAAAATGTCAACAGACTGGTCCGGATTTCCACCCTGCTCCTTTTTAGCAGCACCCTGTACCTTTTGTGATGGTTGATCTTTCCCTAGACTACAGTCAGAAAGGAAAATTGTGGATACAAAATACCTGTGTGCGTGTCCTAGATCATAGGTATGTTCGATGTTATACTATTTGTTTCTGGAACTTTTTTTTGGGGGGGGGGGGGGCAGAGGGGGACTGAGTTGGAACGGGACGGATTGGAATAATTGTGGACGTACTTTGGAATAACCGTCTAAATAGAGTGCGAATGATAGTTTTGTTGTAGCGAGTTATGCTAATATTAAAATGACCGACTCTCTAATGATATCTACAGTGTAGTCTTGTTAATTTCTTTTACCCTTCAATCGCATACAAATTAGTCCGTTCGACGATAATTCATCGCACAAATCGTAGTATTTCCTCAAAGACACTCGGACATTGCTGTTCTGCAATGCTGATCGCGAAATAAGTACCGCGTTATTTTAAAGATATTGTTGTCCATGTCTATATTAATAATTATTAGCATTGTTGTTGCGAGTTATGCTGATATTAAAATGGCAGGCTCTCTAATAATATCACCAATGAAGTCTTGCTAATTTCTGTAACATTTTCAAGCGCATACAAATTAGTCTGTTCGACACTCATTAATTGTGTTCCACAAATCGCTGTATGTCCTCAAAGAGACGCGACAAATGTTCTGCCGATTTGCTGATAACGAAATAAGTACCGCGCTATTTTAGAGATATTGTTGTACATTTATCATTTTAAGCATTGGGTCTAGACTATTTGCCGTCCTAGGTAGAATAAATGTCTTGGCTTGCGGCTATATTTTTCAATGTCTCTATAATCGACATATCTATTTTAATAATATTTCATATCAGAAGGTTCGAGGAATTATTAGCTATGTTGTTGCGAGTTCGGCTGATATAAAAATGGCAAACTATACTTATATGTGCAGTGTAGTCTTGTTAATGTTTGATACATCTTCAAGAGCATACAAATTAGTCTGTTCAAGGATTATTTGTTCCACAAATCGTTGTTATGTCCTCAAAGAGACGCGAAAATTGCTCCTCCGATTTGCTGATACCGAAATAAGTACCGCGCTGTTTGAGAGATATTGTTGTACATTAATCTTTTTTGTGTTAAGACAATTAATTGGCTTTTGGTTAGAGTAAATGCCTCGGGTTGCGACTATCCATTTCAATTTCTCTATAATCGACGTGCACTTTCTCAAAGCCACTCGAAAAGTGTTGTTCTGCGGTGCTGATCGCGAAATAAGTACTGCGCTTTTTGAGAGATAGTGGTGTCCATTAATCTTTTTAAGCATTGTGTCTAGACAATTTACCGTCCTTAGATTAGAGTAAATGCCTGGGGTAACGACTATCTATTTCAATTTTTCTATAATCGACGTGTGTATTTTTTTAATAATATTCCATATCTGAAGGGTCGAGGAATTATTTTGTTCTATGTTGTTGCGATTTATGCTAACAGTAAAATTACAGACTCTGTATTAATATGTGCAGTGCAGTATATTGTTGACATCTAATACATTTTGCACGTACAAATAAGTCTTTTCGACAAATTATTGTACTTTCTCAAAGCAACTCGAAAAGTGTTGTTCTTTCTTCGGTGCTTGTCGCGGAAAAAGTGCCGCACGTGTTTAGATATATTGTTGTACATTAATCTGTTTTAACAGTGTGTCTAGACCATTAAGCGGCCTTCGGTTTTTGCCTGTATTTGCGGCTTTTTATTTCAATTTCTATATAATCGACATATCTATTTTAATAATATTCCAAATATGAAGGGTTGAGAAATTATCAGATTATTTATTATGACAGACAAATCACAACGTTTGTCACAATGGTGCATGTGCGCTGATCGTAACTAACAGTGAGTGTAGTCGCAAAGGATGCTGGCAAAATAAATTACACGATATACCGTTGGCATTCTATATTAATTATTCAAGCATGACACGCGCAGAGTTTTCTATACACAAAGAACAAACTACCAATCAACAACCCAAAAAAATAGTTCCGAAACTGTAAAATATAGTTCGCGATGTAGTTGCAATGAAATGTTGTCAGGTCATGTTAGAATCGAAATAATTTTCGCATTATCGTTGTTTGTTGGCTATCATATACAGATATTTTTACGATAAAAAAAGTTATTTTACCAATTTCAATCCGTTTTGTTTTGTATTTTGATCGGTAAGATGTCCATTAGAAACGATTTCTGCGAAGTTTTATTTTTATTTACATATTTCTGGACTGCTGCTTTGAGCTTCTGTACTATACAGCGAGATCACGAGCTGGGAAATGACGAAATGACGAAATGATGTATCGTTGCATTAAGCGGCGCATTCACGCCTGAAATTAATAGTCATCTCCACAATTGATAATCAGATTCTAATTCATTGGGTCAGTTATCCAATCAGTGTACTTGGTTCACACGATAATGTAGTTACCTTGTTTACACAAAATATAGTTCGCACAAATTAACACTGACATTTATACATACATTGATTATACATCTGTGAATGAATATATTAGTTTCGTACTGAAATCAGATAAATCGATGTAAGAGTATTCCAATAGTGAATACCAGTACAGATATGTTATCAATAAATATGTAAAGCACGTGTGCGAACAAAACCGATTATAAATATAGGAAAATAACTCAAACGCGTAATTGTGTTAATATAGTTTATGAGTGTTTGCCGGGCGGGCTAGCTCAGTTGGTAGAGCGCTGGACTACAAATCCGAGGATCGCGGGTTCGATGCCCAGCCGGCAACATAACTTGTGTTGGAATTGGTCATGAAATTATTTCTACGGTACTTTACCAGTAATACCTCTGATTCAAGTAAGGCAGTTGTAAGGCATAAGTATGTGCACAGGTTATTACTTGTAAAGAAATTGACCAAGGAAAATTGTGAGTAGGTTAACTGAGCGCCGTTATATGACTGAAATACCGTTGAATACGGCAAAGAAAATCCTAACAAACAAACAAACAAAAGTTTATGAGTGTCAGATCAATTTGTCCCAGCTATTTCACATGTTGACGGGACTATGTCAACGGAAACGGCCCCAAGGGGCAACTGCAGTAAAAAAAAAAAAAAAAAATCTGAAAATTTCATAGTAATATTTGCATATAATGAAGGTCACAATAATGTACATATAATGGAAAAGTGTTTATGCATACTGAAAAAAAAAATTAGATCTTGCTTGTGAGGTCCAAACTATGACGTCAGATTTGTAGGTATCTTATACTTTGTTTGTTCTGTTGGGGTTTTTCGCCGTTTTTAACAGTAACACTTATCCTGGGCAAGCTCAGCCGATCTAAGCGGTTCACCAGTACTAAGTGCACATACTTATGCCAGTAACTGACAACTGCCCTACTTGAATCAGAGGTAGGGGAGAATGGCCGTAGAAAAAATTTCATGAGCAATCCACACACAAGTTATGTGGCCAGGCTGGGGTTCGAACTCACAATCCCCGGATTGACAGTCTAGCGCTCTACCAACTGTACTAGCCGGACCACCATACTATGCCCATTCTTTTCCACAAGTCACAATAGCGCTGTTGGTTATAGCGCTGCCAACTGTTATTAGTTTTTTACGAGTCCGTCGTCGTGAGTTCGATGCCAACTCAGGGTTTCCTTTTTTCAAGTATTTTTCTTTATTAGTTTGTATAAAAATTATCGTATAGTAGCAAATTATTCATATGTTATTGATTGTATAGTTTTTTGTATTGTCATTTCTTGATAGCATTAAAATTGCTGAAGGAAATCTCTTTTTCGTTGACATAGTCCCTTTAAAATTGGTCAGAGAGGCATATAATTCGTATGTATTTTACAACGTTGTATATTCTTCATAATGTATGACTAACACACTAATATGTTTTATTCCCTATGTATGTTTCATGTGCTGTGATTATGGCTGTTATCAACAAATAGGTGAGTGAATTTATTTGTTCTTATGTATTCTAAGTGTGGTAACATATTTGATATTGGATTGCATGAAAGGTAAGTGTATTGTTTGACACGATTACATGATTTTACACACATATACCTGCTAACTAATATAGTTAGTATTCAGTCACATTTTGATTTCGATTCTATTGACGTAACGTCAAAAGCTGGGGGTCACGACTGTAACATTTATGGCGTCCGTTTTATCGACGTCAAAATGAATATTTATACATGATGATGGTTACCAAGTTCTTTACACATATATACATATTTAAAAAAGGTTTAAAGTAAGTATTATTGTTTAATAAATTGTAAATGTAGCCGCGTACACTGATTATACACAGTTTTCCGCTAATAATTGTATGTAACAAAAGTAACAATACTTTATGAAAATGACCCGGTTTTGATGTAGTAGTGTCCGCGAATGGCTGCATAGTGTAATTGTTGAAAAGTTGTTCAAATCATCGTTGCCTTCATAATGTAATAGTCTTCTTTAACGTCGTCTGTATATACAGCGACCAGATCACCCCTTTTAATACACTCCGTATCATTATATCTATTATATTGCAGTTGTGTTGCTTTCATGTCATTATATGGCGCCTATGTAAATTTTGTTTAAATCAAGATATACCTGATATTGACTTGATGTCACACGATATCTGTCGGTAACTTTACTGCAATCGTCCTCAAATAGCATCGGTTTGCTGTCCTCCGATGTATGCATAGAAGCTAGATTTCTTTATTATTTTATGTTGTGGTGTTGTTGTTTTTTTGTTTTGTTTTTTCTTTCGTTGCCAATTATTATTCGCTGGTGTTGTTGGTTTCTTACAAAATATCGTTTTTTCTTATGGCTCAGCATTCTCTGGGAACGGTTTGAGACAGGTCTGTGTCCAGCGCAGTGCAGTTTGTTGCAAGGGAAAATTATCAAGCGTCTTTTCAATAGTTTACCATAGAACATTTCAGTGTAAACTGAACAAGCATTGAAGAAGCCACTAACTTTGGGAGTTTTTCGCTCTCAATAAAGTTTACCTGTCACTTGGTCAGTGTCTAAATATTTTTGTTTTCTTTTTGTTGTCTGTCATTTGCAAATACAGGTACGTTTTATTCCCATGATCTATTCATAAAAACGTATATTCAATGATTTTTAAACGAAAGAAGTTTACTTTCGTTTACCTTAGGAGCTGACCAATTTCTGGGCCCAATGTAAACCCCAGAAGTATTAGCGATATGTCGTTAAGATGAAGCGAATGTGTCATTTGGAAAACTCGTAATTCTTAAAGATTTGTCCCATAAGACGTATAGTCTTACAGACGAATAAAGAGCGTATTTCCCCAGAACACTCCGACTGGTTGAAATACATTAAAGATGAAATACCGAGATAATCTAATACAGCTGTAAGCCAGTCACGCTCGTCTTTACGGCTGTTTTTCTTTGGGTTAAATGCGACACTGTTGGGTTAAATTTGGGTTGGGTTATTAACCCGGCTCATCAATAACGAAGTTTAAATGACGTTTTAAGAAGTCTGCGTTAATATTAATATTCCTGTGAGACGTCGGGGATTTTGCCTTGACAATTCGTAATGTGTAAACTCAATGTTTGTTTATTACAAGCGAGTGTACCACAATAGTATTGTTTGTTTGTTGTTGTTGTTGTTTTTTGTTGTTGTTGTTTGTGTAGACACAAATCTCGTATAAGATTAACTACTACACTACAATGCAAAATGAAAATACAATTACATTAGAAATGCATACACATTATTTTGTTAAAAATTCAACTTTTCAGGATTTACCCCCAATATTTTAACTTTTTTGTGCATGTGTCAAATATTCAACTTTTCAGCATGTTCCCTTATCTAACTTTTAGTTATTTCTATCCTCTATCCAAGTAATTGCAGCTTTGCGTTTGACAAAACACACACCATTGCATAACTTCCTTTAAATAACGATTCAATATACGTTATTATTATTATTTAACATATTAACGTATCATCTTTATGTTAGCGACTTTCTATGAGAGCAAATATATTTATTTTTTTAACTTAAAAACGACGTTCAAATCCGATTATATTTAAACATATACTTGTATTTCATATATTATTATTATTTTATATTTTTGTATTGTATACAAATACTTAAATTCAATTACGATTTCAAAAATACTATTATATATATTATAATTTAGGTTGATTGGCGTTCTTCTTTATCTATTTTTAAAGTGCGGGTTATAATTTCACGAAGAACAATAGCTGGACGTTTAGATTTTCGAAAGGGATATAACTGTAATTCGAAGTGAATATTAAATTCATCACATTGATCTCCCTTGCTGTCGGTAAGGTTTTATTAGGTTAGGGGAAATAACCGCTACAATGTGTTTGCATATTCCAAACTCCTCCAAACTTTCCAATCTGGAAGTTTTTAACTTGTGGTGGCAAACTCCTCGTAATGGTTACTTCCCCATTGGAACTCTTCTCAGTTACCACTGCCACGACGAGTTAAAAACTTACAGATTTTGAAGTTTTCAGGGGAGACGATTATGAGGAGATTGAACTGTTTTGTTTTGTTTTATTTTAATTTTATCATTATTTTTATAACAATGACACAGACATGTTGCATTATTGGTCCCAGTATATATATTAAGAGATAATATGGAAAACAAAAACGAAATAAATAAATAAGTAAACATAACAACGCAAGGAATTTACGTTGCCCACGTTTTTATCACGTGTTTGCCAACGATTTTATTTCGCGCCAGGTGGAATTTCGTGCCGGCGGGGATTTAAACAAGCAATGCTGGGACACAGTAACTGAGAGTACCAATGGGGAAGTAACCTTTGCGGGGAGATTGCCATTCCAGCATAAGTTCACTCTCTTATGTAATCTCAATTTCAAGGCGTGTGTGTTTGAGAAGAGCAACTACTCCTGTATTTATTATCTCATTTGTTTGTCTCAAGTACAAAACATTCGTGGTCATTTATTACGAATGCCAATCATGTGATGAACATTATAGTTTACATTTATTAAATACGCAGTATTTTAAGAGCAACGATATTTTTATGTAACTTATTTCCACATAATAGTTTAGAGTATATAAATGGCATATAGACTTTATAATAATAATTAAGAAGTGTATGTTCACAATTTTAAGAGTGAAATTATTGTCGTCTTCTAATATTAATCATATAACAGCCTGTTGATCGAACTAGCCTGGCAAACTCATTTTATTTGGCCTTTTTTATTCTATGATCTAGTTTCTACGAACCACTCTATCCACATCTACCGGTCAAATTACTGTTTGGTATGTGTGCATTTTTTTTCATTCAAGCAAGGGAGGTTGCTAGAATTGAACATCCTTACAATGAATCATACATTATCTCCCTTGTGCCAACACTATGTAAAGGGAGGTAAGACATTGGCATAGTCCTCTCATCGGTTAATTCCCTTTTGTGGTTTATTGTATTTCCACTGCCACACCACAGTTCTGGAAGGATTTATTTTTATAAAAGTTTGGATGTTTGTTATTATTAAAAAAACTCCCTCTAAAATATTGTATTATTTATCTAGACCTTCATACATGTATTGAGTGTTAAAATACAGAAAGATATAACTAAAGGGTAATCATAACAACACAAGAATTTTACAGTGTTCACGTTTTTTTCTGGCTGTCCGCCATTTTCATTAATTTGTACACAATGTGATTTGACTATAGTCACGTGGAAGTTGGATATGGCAGGGATTTGATACGACCTATGCTCGAAACGAGTCATTTCTTTGTCTGGAGGTTGAGACATGTACATCCAAGGTCTTACCTCCCTTGACGCTTTTTTTAAACAACTGATAACTTGTTTGTTTGTTTGTTTGGATTGTTCGCCGTTTTCAACAGTATTTCAGTCATATCACGGCGGTCAGTTAACCTTCTCACACTTTTCCTGGGCAAGCTTAGCCGATCTAAGCGATTCACCAGTACTAAGTGCACATACTTATGCCAGTAACTGACAACTGCCCTACTTGAATGAGAGGTAGTTGGAGAATGGCCGTAGAAATAATTTAATGACCAATCCCCACACAATTTATGTGGCCGGGCTAGGGTTCGAACCCACGATCCCCGGATTGACTGTACAGCGCTCTATCAACTGATCTAGCCGGGCCCGGCAAAACGGATAACAAGGAATATAATGTACGATTCCTTACGTTTCTTGGCAGACTGTTCAGTTCTAGTTACGTTCCTTGCTTGAGTAAAAATTCATATATGTAGCACACAGTACTAAACATTCACGTTCATTTTGGAAGTACAGTTACAACTCTGTCAAACGTTAAAATCCAAATTAATAATGTTCTGTTAATCGCTGATGAATCATTTAGATCCAATCTCATTAAAATCACCTCCACGTCTGACGCTACTATTGTATCCGCTGACTGGATCTGATGACATCGCATCAGGGGTCACGTTCAGATTAACTTTTTAGGAGCCAATCAAAATGTTGCCTTCAAAATGTTGAGCTATAACGTATATATAAAACACAAAAACTATGCACGAGAGTAACGTGACCTTCGGGTGTCTATTCGCCTAAATGATTTAAAATTAGTTTATTATATACTAATTTTATTTAGTAATTCCCCAAACTTGTGTTTGTCGAAAAGATCCGATTTCAACGAATTCACGTATTATTGTACCATACACAAAAAGTGTTGTTGTGCAATGCTCTTGATATTGGAGTAAATACTAATTTAAAGTTTGGACAATAGACATTAAAAATAAAAATTAGAGTACCCGTAATCATTAAAAATCTTGACAGAAACCATGATTTAATTGAAAACAACACTTACGTAAAGTAAAAATGAGATTTTCACAATTTATATTTTTGAAAACTATAGTACACATTTTAATTTATTGAAAAAGCAATTGTTGATTCAATATTTCTAACATGATACTCGCTAATTTTTTCTATAGACAAAGAACAAAATTATCGTTGTTAAACTACCCAATAAAAACAACGCAAAACAAGTCCCGTTTCTGAGCGGAGCATAGTAAAAATTAGTTTACAATTACGATTGCATAAATATATGTCAAATCATGTTAGAATCGAAATAATGTTCGCATTATTGTTGTTTATTGGCTATTAAACAACTCTTGGTCGTTCTGATGCGTGGCTATTAAACAACTCGGGCTAACGCCCTCGTGGTTTAATTCCTACGGATCAGATTTCCAAATCGTTGTTTGTCGACCGATAAACAACGAGAAATCGAAAATTATTTCTTAATTTTTAAATATTGAAATCATTACAATAGACTGTTTGGCGTGGTTATAAATCCCTTAGCGCTGCACTTGTTATGTTCGCATTCGCTTTGAAATTCAAACTGAACAGAAATGGAAATGGATACCTTTGTTACATCGTACTTTTTCAGGTAAGTTCTTGTTGTTTTTTTTACAGAGTACGTTTTTCATTGACGTTCAATATATGCGAAAATTGTAGATTTATCAATTTCTCAAACAAATGATTGCCTTTTATTACAAATTGATATGTTTACACAAGTAGCTATTCTGGTACGGAAACGAATTTTAAAGATTTCTAATAATACTATATAAATATATTATACCTCGTGCCAAAAACATCAGGTTTATGTATTCACGGAAAGTAACTCTTGCGGGAAAAAATAACTACAAACATGTCTTACTTTCTTCCCGTGTGTCACTTGTGTATTCGTTAAACGAATGTGCTGACTTGCGCGGACTATTTAGTTTTCTAACGGCTGTTATTCATATTTTTATTTATTCAGTTACTTAATATACTTTTCAATAATTTGTTAATTAGAGGGTATCGATTACATTAAATAGTTGATAACTGATTAGTTGGCCAAGAACAGTAGAATTACAAGAATGAAAAGTAACATTATTTTTCAGATATCTCAATCTTACTGAAAAAAAATTGATGAAAGGTCAAAACTGATACAATAATCATAAACAAGACTACTACGATAAACATAAACAAGACTACTACAATAAACATTACCAAGACTAATGCAATTATCATAAACAAGACTACTACAATATTCATATACATGACAACTTAATAAATCATGAACAAGACTACTGCAATTATCATAAACAAAACTACTACAATAATCATAAACAATACTACTACATAATCATAAACAAGACTTCTAATATAAACATAAACCGGACTACTACAATAATCATAAACAAGACTACTGCAATAAACATAAACGAGACTACTACAATAATCATAAACAAGACTACTACAATAATCATAAGCAAGACTACTATAGTAAACATAAACAAGACTACTACAATAATCATAATCAATACTATTACATTAAACATAAACATAAACAAGACAATATATATAATCTTAGTCCACACTACTGCGATAATCATAAAAAAGACAACTACATTAATCATAAACAAGACTACTACGATTAACATAAACAAAACTGCTATAATAATCATAAACAAGACTTATACGATTGACATAAATAAGACAACTTAAATAATCATAATCTTCACTACTGCGACAATCATAAAAAGACAACTACATTGATCATAAACAAGACTACTACGATTAACATAAAAAAGACTACTATAGTAATCATAAACGAGACTTCTACAATTAACATAAATAAGACAACTTAAATAATCATACTCAAGACTACTACAATAATCATAAACAAGATTACGACAATGAACAGCAAGAACTACTACAATAATCATAAACAATACTATTATAATAAACACAAACAAGACAACTTAAAAGATCATAAGCTAGACTACTTCAAAAAACAGAACCAAGACTACTACAATAATCATAAACAAGACTACTACGATAAATATTAACAAGACAACTTAAATAATTTGAATCCAGACTACTAAAATAATTATAAACACGACTTCTTAATAACATATTTGAGGTTGTGCAATTTCAATTATGTCCATCTGACGCAGCTTAAGTTTCAAAAATTGTATGTGGCGCGTCGTGGGAAAACCGGACTTAATGCATGTGCTGAAAGTGCCGTCCCGGATTAGCCTGTGCAGTCCGCACAGGCTAATCCGGGACGGCACTTTCCGCCTACAGTAGATTTATGTTTAGAAGAGACTTCCTTGAAACAGAAAATACCATACAAGCGGAAAGTGCCGTCTCAGATTAGTCTGTGCGGACTGCACAGGCTAATCCGGGACGACACTTTACGCACATGCATTATGACCGGTTTTCTCATGACGCGCCACGTATATTTCTATAGACCTGAATTACCATATAGCATAGGAAGTGTTATGTTTTTGAGTTCAGTTACGAATAGCCTGACTTAAAATTTAATTGGCTAAGCAGCACGCCCGTTCTGAGTATGAATTAATGTCTTAATTCCTGCATATATGCCGACAAACGAATATTCGAGTCGGCGTCTCCTTTGATCTCCCGCCAATCGATTTGAAATTAATCGCCTGCGCCCGAGGAGAAACGTCTTTCGATCTTCTCTTCACGCTATGTTTGATATTTAACTATTAAAACATCATCGATGGCTCAGAATTCATTAAAGTTGAAAGAGAAAATTAAGCGGCAATGCGGAGAGAATTGCTCGTAGGATAATTTTAAAATAGTAAGATCTACATGCACTTTTATGAAAAATTAATCGATTGATGTTTAAGAGGAAGCCCCGAGGAATGCATTGTTCAAAGTGATATGTCTATGTTTTTGTACTTTAACGATCATAGTGGTAAGATGGGGTTGAAATCTGTAGAGTATGTGAATATAGGTTTACTATAGCTAGGCCTGTTTTGAATGAAGTTACGTATATTAAGCGATATCATCATGGTGCTGCTGTTGATCATATTGATGATATATTCCATGTTTTGAATGAAGTTACGTATGAGTGGCGATATCGTCATGGTGCCGCTGTTGATCATATTGATGATATATTCTATGTTTTGAATGAAGTTACGTATATTAAGCGATATCATCATGGTGCTGCTGTTGATCATATTGATGATATATTCCATGTTTTGAATGAAGTTACGTATAATTAGCGATATCATCATGTTGCTGCTGTTGATCATATTGATGATATATTCCATGTTTTGAATGAAGTTACGTATAATTAGCGATATCATCATGGTGCTGATGTTGATCATAGTGATTATATATTCCATGTTTTGAATGAAGTTACGTATATTTAGCGATATCATCATGGTGCTGCTGTTGATCATATTGATGATATATTCCATGTTTTGAATGAAGTTACGTATGAGTGGCGATATCGTCATGGTGCCGCTGTTGATCATATTGATGATATATTCCATGTTTTGAATGAAGTTACGTATATTAAGCGATATCATCATGTTGCTGCTGTTGATCATATTGATGATATATTCCATGTTTTGAATGAAGTTACGTATAATTAGCGATATCATCATGTTGCTGCTGTTGATCATATATTCCATGTTTTGAATGAAGTTACGTATAATTAGCGATATCATCATGGTGCTGATGTTGATCATAGTGATTATATATTCCATGTTTTGAATGAAGTTACGTATATTTAGCGATATCATCATGGTGCTGCTGTTGATCATATTGATGATATATTCCATGTTTTGAATGAAGTTACGTATGAGTGGCGATATCGTCATGGTGCCGCTGTTGATCATATTGATGATATATTCTATGTTTTGAATGAAGTTACGTATATTAAGCGATATCATCATGGTGCTGCTGTTGATCATATTGATGATATATTCCATGTTTTGAATGAAGTTACGTATAATTAGCGATATCATCATGTTGCTGCTGTTGATCATATTGATGATATATTCCATGTTTTGAATGAAGTTACGTATAATTAGCGATATCATCATGGTGCTGATGTTGATCATAGTGATTATATATTCCATGTTTTGAATGAAGTTACGTATAATTAGCGATATCATCATGGTGCTGCTGTTGATCATATTGATGATATATTCCATGTTTTGAATGAAGTTACGTATGAGTGGCGATATCGTCATGGTGCCGCTGTTGATCATATTGATGATATATTCCATGTTTTGAATGAAGTTACGTATATTAAGCGATATCATCATGGTGCTGCTGTTGATCATATTGATGATATATTCCATGTTTTGAATGAAGTTACGTATAATTAGCGATATCATCATGGTGCTGATGTTGATCATAGTGATTATATATTCCATGTTTTGAATGAAGTAACGTATATTTAGCGATATCATCATGGTGCTGCTGTTGATCATATTGATGATATATTCCATGTTTTGAATGAAGTTACGTATGAGTGGCGATATCGTCATGGTGCCGCTGTTGATCATATTGATGATATATTCTATGTTTTGAATGAAGTTACGTATATTAAGCGATATCATCATGGTGCTGCTGTTGATCATATTGATGATATATTCCATGTTTTGAATGAAGTTACGTATAATTAGCGATATCATCATGTTGCTGCTGTTGATCATATTGATGATATATTCCATGTTTTGAATGAAGTTACGTATAATTAGCGATATCATCATGGTGCTGATGTTGATCATAGTGATTATGTATTCCATGTTTTGAATGAAGTTACGTATATTTAGCGATATCATCATGGTTCTGCTGTTGATCATATTGATGATATATTCCATGTTTTGAATGAAGTTACGTATGAGTGGCGATATCGTCATGGTGCCGCTGTTGATCATATTGATGATATATTCCATGTTTTGAATGAAGTTACGTATATTAAGCGATATCATCATGGTGCTGCTGTTGATCATATTGATGATATATTCCATGTTTTGAATGAAGTTACGTATAATTAGCGATATCATCATGTTGCTGCTGTTGATCATATTGATGATATATTCCATGTTTTGAATGAAGTTACGTATAATTAGCGATATCATCATGGTGCTGATGTTGATCATAGTGATTATATATTCCATGTTTTGAATGAAGTTACGTATATTTAGCGATATCATCATGGTGCTGCTGTTGATCATATTGATGATATATTCCATGTTTTGAATGAAGTTACGTATAATTAGCGATATCATCATGGTGCTACTGTTGATCATAATGATGATATATTCCATGTTTTGAATGAAGTTACGTATATTAAGCGATATCATCATGGTGCTGATGTTGATCATAGTGATTATATATTTCATGTTTTGAATGAAGTTACGTTTAATTAGCGATATCATCATGGTGCTGCTGTTGATCATATTGATGATATATTCCATGTTTTGAATGAAGTTACGTATATTTTGCGATATCATCATGGTGCTGCTGTTGATCATAATGATGATATATTCCAAAAGTAATGGTTGCAGTTATCATGTAGCTGACACAATTGACTGATCAGGCGCAAAACAAGTTGTTGGTTTTCGCTTACCCGACACCACGCCCCCCCCCCCCCCCTCCCGACCCTAAAAGTTTTTTGCCTATCAATCATTAACTTGTTTTTGATTTTCGGGAACAAAGAGCAGTTTTCTCTTATATTCTAAGTTTCTTTGTTGGGGGGGGGGATTGCGTTTAAACATTTACATGCAGTCCAATATATTTATACTGTGTGGTGAATATGTGGCGAAGAAAATAAAAGTTAAAGAAAAAAAGTTATATTTTACCTCCCCTCCTAGATTTTTTGTTTTGGAGATTAAATCGGAAAC